>PVKU01017535.1:0-11170 GCA_004027475.1 Anoura caudifer
TTTGTCTAGTCGGGGCTGTTACATAGTGAGGGGTGGAGCCTCAGATGTTCCCCAGGGCGGGACAGCCCAGTGACTGGGTAGTGACGCTGTATGTGGGGGCAGGGTCTGAGAGGAGACAATGGCGTGAATGTGGGACCACCCGGTCAGCCAGCTGCCTTGTGCGGCCTCACTGGTTCTGCACAGTTGCTGCCCCGTGTCCGGGGTCTGCTAGTCGCCACCTGTGCACCTGGGGGCTGCCAGCTGCTGCTGCCTGCGTGCCCGTCCGCACCTCCGCTTTTTCCTGTCGCGACTCCACCCCTCTTACTGGTCTGGATGAATCATTGTTGGACTTCCAAACAGTTTGATTTTCTGAGTTCTGGTTGTTTTCTTGTTTCTAAATCTTTGTTGTCCTTAATTTTGGTTGTGAGAGGAGGCAGAGTGTGTCTGCCTACGCCTCCATCTTGGCCGGAAGTCAGAATGTATCAATATTGATTTGTTATCATAACAATAAATTAGGGATGAAGGGAAGAAGGAAGGAAAGAAGAAAGGAAAGGAGGGAGGGAAGGAAAAAAAGAAACACAAGTCAAATTCCCATGCAAAGTACACCTGAGTAGTACAGGGCTGCAGGCAGGCTGTAGTGGCCTGAAGATTGCAGAATTAGAAACCATGGTAGAGTAAAAAGAAATGTGGAATAATGTTCATTTAGGTTCCCAAATTTAAAAGTCATCTACTTTACAGTTTTGATTTCAGTCGACTCTGGGGATTGCATTACTAACTTTTGAATATCAATTAGCAGTATCTGAAGAAGAAACTACCATTTCTGTTCACTCTTTTGGCACATTCTAGAGCTGAGATAACTTGAACAAAGATCAAAAAGGTTTGCATTTTCTTTTATTTTTAGGAAGCTCATAGAAATCTCTTCTGACACCTGACAGATTCTCTACTGCTTTGTCAAGCAATGTGATAAGTAGCCTTACAGCCCTTGGGAATGTGTACTTCAAGTCAAAAATCAACTCTTGTAGCAATTTAGAGTACACAAGATAAGCTGATGGTTCTATATTCCCCCCAAAAGTGTTTTTGTGTATTTATTTTGGTGTTCACATATACTTCATGCTGTGAAAGATTAGTGATTGAAAGCTTCCTCAAAGAAGGAATAATTTCAAATGATTTGAATGATAAGAAGATGTTGCTATGTTGGCATTAGATCTGTTTTTGTTAGGATACAGAACAAATAGTAGTTTTTTGTTTTAATAGTCTCATTGCAGATTTTGAATTCACCTTTAGAAAAGATACTTTCCTTTTGGAAATGGTTGTAACTAAACACCTAACACAGAGTAGAGAAAGTATTCCTTTTAGAATTATCTACTGTTGCTCAGATTCTGTTTTTATTTTCTGTGCATTTTGTGAACAATAGGAAAGGTCAATGATGGCAATTTAGTGTTCACCTTGATGAAGGTTTGACAAAATAGTAATACTTAAATTAACTACAAGAAGCAGTCAAGATAAGAATTAGACCTTATCATACTAATGTTAATGTGAATTTTCCAGGCAGTCTAAAGGGAAAAAAATGGGTATTATGTTACATATATTGTTTAATAGCATATAAGGCTCCAAAGTAAAATTTTTGCATCTGTATCCATCAGAAATATTGATCTGTAGTTTTTTTTTTTTTTTTTTTTTTTTTTTGTGTGTGTGTGTGTATATGTGTTATTCCTGCCAGGTTTTGGTATCAGGGTTATGTTGGCTTCCTAAAATGTGTTAGGAAGTGTTGTCTCTTCTTCAATTTTTTTGGAAGACTTTGAGAAGAATAGGCATGAAATTGTCTTTGAAGTTTTGGTAAAATTCACTAGTGAAGTCATCTGGTCCTGGACTTTTACTTTTTGAGAAGTTTTTGATGGTTGTTTCAATTTCTTCACTGTCAATTAGTCTGTTTAGATTTTCTAGTTCTTCATGGGTAAGTCTAGGAAGTAAGATTAGTATATATTTCTGGGAACTTATCTATTTCCTCTAAGTTATTGAATTTAGTGGCATACAAACTTTCATACTATTTTTATATGATACTTTGTATTTCTGTAATGTCTGTTGTAACTTCTTTCATTTCTGATTCTGTTTATTTGAGTCTTTCCTCTTTTTTTCCTTAAGAGTCCAGCCAGAAGTTTGTAAATTTTATAAATCTTTTTAAAGAACCAGCTCTTTGTTGCATTGATTTTTTTATAGTTTTTAATTTTCTGTTTCATTTAATTGTGCTCTAATTTTTGTTGTTTCCTCTCTTCTGTTGTTTTGGGGCTGCTTTTGTTCTTTTTCTAGTTCTTTGAGATGTAATGTTAGCTTGTATACTTGGGATTTTCTTGTTTCTTGAGATAGGCCTGTAAAGATATAAACTCCCTTCTTATTACTGTTTACTTTGCATCCCAAAAGTTTTGATATGTTGTATTATCATTCTGATTTGTCTCTATAGATCTTTCATCTCACCTCTTACTTCTTTGACCTAGTCATTTATAGCATGTTTAATCTCCACATATTTGTGGGTTGTTCTTTTTTCTTTCTTTTTGTAGTTGATTTCTAATTTCAAAGCCTTGTGGTTAGAGAATATGTTTGGTATAATTTCAATCTTCTTCAATTTGTTATGTTTAGTTTTGTGTCTCAACATATGATCTCTCCTTAAGAATGTTCCCTGTATGCTGGAGAAGAATGTATAATCCGATGTGGGATGAGAGGCTCTGTAAATGCCCTTATGTCCATTTGGTCTGATGTGTCATTTAAGGCTGATATTTCTTCACTGGTTTTCTGTTTGGATGATTTATCTGTAGCTGTCAATGGGATATTCAATTTCCCTACTATGATTTTGTCAGTTGCTCCCTTTAATTCTGTTAGTAGTTGTTTTATATATTTTGGTTCTTCCTGACTAGATGCATATATATTGAGAAGCATTATGTCTCCTTGATGCAGTATCCCCTTTATCATTATAAAATATCCATCTATGTCTCTTGTTACCTTACCTCTACTTTATCAGATATAAATATGGCTACACCTGTTTTTCTATGGATGCCATTTACTTGGAGAATCATTTTCCAGCCTTTTACTTTGAGTCTATATTTGTCTTTGTAGCTTAGATGTGTCTTAGATGTAGTCAGCATAAGTTTAATTTTGTTTGTTTATTTGTTTTATCCAATCTACTACTCTCTACCTCTTTATTGGTGAAGTCTGTCCATTTACATTTAGGGTAATTTTTAATGTATAAAATTTTTCTATAGTTATTTTTTGTTTTGTGGTAGCTTTGTGTCCCCATTGGTTCTTTTCTTTTGTGTTTGTGTCTATTGTTTTAATTTGGTGGTATTCTATATTTTTCCCCATTTACTTTTTTTTTAAAGTTATGTTTCTCAGTTTCGTGTCTCAGTTATTATTTTCAGGTTTTTTTGGCTTGGTTTCCATATCTCTTTGATATTATACCTTCTTTTTTATTTTTTTATTTTTTGAGCATGTGATTAGTTTCTTACAGGATAAGAAAATAAGGTACTCTGATTTCTTCTTACATTTTCCTAATCTCAGCTTTGGAAACCACTACTGATCAGTGGGTTTGAAACATACTTTAAAAAAGAGCTTCTCTTTGGGTCTTTATTAATAAAAAGCATACAAAACATAAAATTTAGCATTTTAATAATTTTTAGTGTACATTTCAGAGGCATTAAGTGCTTTTAAACTATTGTGCCACCACCACCATCATTCATCTCCAGAATGTTTTTATTTTTAAAACTGAAACTCTGTGCCCACTGAATAATAATTATCACTTGCCAACCATCATTCCATTTTTTGTCTCCACGAGTTTGCCTACTGCAGGTACCTCAAATCATACAATCTCAATTCTTTTGTTTCTGGCTTATTTCATTTACTATTTTATCCATGATGTAGCATGTGTCATAATTTTCTTCAGAAGGAGTCACTTTTGATGTTTTTATGTAATTGATTTTCTTATTAAGTTTTGTTTTCTTATGATATTGGAATATCACTTATTCATTATTATGAGTTTACCTTGTTTTATATTAAAATATTGTATTCTCTTTAATGTTTTAGTAAAAAAGTATTCTGATATTAATAAATTTATAATTTACAAAGTGAGATAAATGTTTAAGAAAACATGACTTGAAACTTCTGCTTCAATTAGAATAGAGAAATATGTAGGGAAATATCACTCAAACACTAAAATGAGAATTATGATAATCCAAAACCAGCAAAATTTTAAGCCTATCAGAGATCATAGGCTGCAAAGTTACCTAAAATCCAAAATATGGCAAGCTTTTTCTAGAAAAGATATAACACATAATGTTTTATCTTTGGCAGTGCAGTAAATAAAAGGGAAAATTCACCACATGTCAAAGAAAAAGAAGCAGATATACTTTTAACAATTTTTTTAAACTTTCAAGTATATGGTGGAATTAAATTTAAAGTTTGTTTTCTCAAAATGTCCCAGACATCCTTGGCTGAGTGACTCAGTTGATTGGAGCATTGTCCTGTATACTAAATATTGTGGGTTTGATTCCAGTCAGGGCACATACCTAGGTTGCAGGTTTGACCCCTGATCCCTGGCCAGGGTGCAAATGGGTGGCAATCGATGTTTCTCTCTCACATGGATGTTTCTCTCTCCCTGCCACCCTCTCAAATCAATAACCATATCCTTAGGTGAGGATTGAAAATAAATATTTATCTTGGCTCAAGATGACTAAGGTTATAATTGGAGAGAAAATACAGGAACAATACAATTCTTAATAGTTAATAACTTAAACCCAGACAGCGCTGACCAGGCAGTTGCACTCAATACATGTAAACTTCCTTCTTTATTTATTTTAGTTGATGAATAAATTGTGGCCTGACATATACTTCATGTGCTTTTCTCTTATGTATAGTAGAACAAATAAAACATAGAATTTACAAGAGGACATTTTTTATGGTCATGCAACTGTAATATAATCATTTTTACCATCCTAAATTAGCTTCTTCTAAATCTTTTCTTCAGACCCACCTTCACAAAAAGTTCTCTGTAAACTTAAAAATGGAGTGATAAAACGTGAAAGAATATTAAATATAGCCTAGTTCAACAACCATCATTTGTGACTAAGTAAAGTAAGATACTGGGAGATTGTAATAATATTCTAGTTAATAGAAAAAAATGACAGACCACAATATAGGTTTACCTGTTCCCAGTCTATTTGGCCACTAATGCTGCTCAAATCAGCCTCAGCAAAAATACCTTAATACTCCAAACTGTATCATGTTGAATCAAAAATATAAATTATTCTGTATTATATGTACATTAAGAAGTCTATGAATGTAATTAAGCAGTGTATCACTAAATTTTTTCATAACCCATTTACCATCAGAATAAGCCTGGGCAAACTGTGAGGATTTAACTTCTTTCTATTTAGGAAGAATTTGGAGATTATATATATGTGTACATTATATATAAGTTTACATTATATATATATAATGTAAACTTACAAATATCAAACTTACCACTATTGAAGAACTTATTCATTAACAATAAAGAAAAATCAGACCACCACATTATTTTATTTTTTTCTGTACCTCTTACTAGATTACTGGAATCACTACCTTTAGCAATTCCCTTCTACTATTTTTGAGTTCAGAACAATGCTGTGGCCAATATCTTCTCATCTCCTTCTAACCAACAAACAAAGCAAATAAACAAGTATATATGGAGGAATACAAAGAAAAAGAAATATCTAGTAGCCTACTTGGTGTTTTTTTTTTTTATTTTTTTTCTCATTATTACTTACAATGCAGATATAAGTACACCAATAAATGTGATATGACATAAGTTTTGCTCTCTGAAGATAAAGTTCCATATTAAATTACTGGTTTAGCAAATCAGAAGACATGAAACATGATCAAAAAAAGATCTGCACATTGATCCTTGTGATTGCATTGTAATTACAGTGGTGTTGTTCTGGGAATATTTAATCTATCAACATGCCAAGTTACTGCACCAGAAGGCTTATCATTAGTTTCTAATTCTTTCAAATATTTCAAAGATACCCTGAAATTTAAAGCAACATGCCTTGGCAAGTTAAGTGATTTCCCACACATTGGTGATAATACATTTTTCCTTGGGGTGAAATCCTAGTTTATAAGAAAAAATGAAAGCATGACCTTCAACTCTAAAATATGTATTCTTTCATGAAAAATAGCCAATTTTAAGATTTAAAATTTTAAGGTCACCATGAGAAATTGCATAGAAGTCAGAATCAACATATGTTTGAAGATGGCAAATGGGTCTCAGGAAAAAATGAACAATTGTGCGAAGGCCAACAGTATATTAGGGTCTTCATCACCATGCAGAACAGCCTGGATTTAACCTTTAATACTGGGAAGTCACCAACTCATTGATATACAAGAGAAACAGTCAAATTTCCCTTTAAATAATGATACTATGAAAACTGGTGGCTAGTATATTAGAAGGGAGCAAGACTGGAGGTCATGAGAATAATTTCATTATTCCTATAGGAGACACAATAATGAAGGCCTCAACTCTATCAGAAACTGCATATATTTTGTCAATACTTGATAATAAGAGTCATCAGAAGAACATGTTATTTTAGAATGACTCAGTTGGCAAGGTTATGAATTTGAAGCTAGAGGTAAACAGAGACTATTAAGGTATTCTGAGATTGGAATATGAATTAGTGTTATGGAAATATATTGGAGAAGACACATTTAATAGATAGTTCAAGGAAAGAAATAACAGTGTTTGTGAGAGTGAATATAAGGTATCGGGTAAATAAAATGTCAATGACTCCTTTACACTTATTAGTTTGTAAGACAGAGAAAATGATAATAAACTTAATATGAAATGAAAGTGGAAATTTAATTGTTTAAGCTAGAGGATATACTTTTTCCCATTACCACTATTCCAATTTTAAAATGAAACATAATGTTTTGAAAAAAGTATTGTGTTTTGCTTTTGAGTGATTGTGAGCAAGTGACTTATCCTCTGGGCTTCTATTTTCAATATACATAATAGTTTTACAATTAAAATTCCTGTCTCTCACAGATGATGAGAGTAAAAGGAGTCACGTTAGTAAAATGTGCATACCATGTACGATAAGTACAGCTATAATTAGTGTTGTTGTTGTTGTTATTATTGTTGTTGTTAATTATGTTGAGAGGGCCAGCATTTAGGATTTAGAATCAGCTGTAATGCCGTATTTTTTTGTAGCAGAAAAAACTCTCATACATTTGCTCTTGAATCATTTAAATTTTTTCTCTGAGGTCTAAGTTACCATATCATTTGGCATCTTTGGAATTTATTCAGTTTCTAAGTGTTATTTTCTTAATGAGACTTTGCTAAGAATAGTTGCAGAATTTATACTGAGAGATAATCAAGGTGTCATATATTCCAATTTTATAAACATTACTCTAAATCTCTTGAGTTAGACAAGTCAATGAAGTTTGAGAAAAGAGTCAAGTACCCTTTTTCACAATTTGACTGTTAACTGTATGCAAATACATTGGCCTCATTCATATTTAGAGCTTCATCAGCAGTAAAAAATAGAATTTTACATGTTCATTGAAGAGTTTGTGACTTAATAGAGAAGACTCTACATAACTTGGCAGAAACCTATTTTATAATGACAATATAAATGTTTTCTTGCCAACATTGACTTTTAATTCATTAAAATTAAACAATAAAATCAGTGATCATTATAGGAATTTAATATAAAGGCCAAGCTATACATCTTTTATATAGCCTTACTTTCCAGAGAAGCTTAACAGAAATTTAATTATCATAATAAAATATATTTCTTTGTCCCAGAAAAAAAAAGTAAGAACGGGAAAGGATAAGTGGTATACTTACAGTCAATCGTGAAATACTACAGTAACATCAAGTATTTGGTTCTGGAATATTAAGCTGCCTAGATATTATGAGTTGACCTTTAAGATACACCCAAAAGCTACTTGAAGATTTTACTTTAAAATTCATACATAAGAGAACATTACTGAAGTGCTATTGCTTTCAAATTACGAGTCATATATCCTAGATGGAAAATGTGATCTAGAATAAAAAGTTCCATCTTAACCTTCCCTGTTTTATTTAAAAATAAAACATAATCTTTCAAGCTTAAGGGTGTATATTGAAAGACAACATTTTGTGTTTTGAGTGATAAAAGTGGAATTGCAAGTGTACTCTCCACCAGAGAGTTTCTCAGGTTGGAGAGAAGTGCTGTCATGAGTGTTGTAGCATTAAGCAGAAATCTGATTCAGATATTCAGAGCAATTTATTTCCTCCAATCAGGTAAAAAAAAAAATGTAAAATATGTGCTGAATCCAATACTAGAAAATTGGTTTAAATCAAGGTTCATAGTCAAATAAAAAAACATATTTGATTTTTTGCATTTTATAGTTAAATTTCTTACTTATAACCAGAAGGTAGAAATTATATTAATGAATTTGAGAACAATTCTGTTTGGTGCCATGTTTTATTATTATATTCACTCTAAATTGATAGATGACACTTTTGTCAATTTGAAATCAGAGTAAGTAGTTTCATAGTGGTCACCTCATTAATTCAATATATTTTTCTTTGCTTTATATAAATAAAAGAGTGTTGGACTAATTGATATTTTATTTGTTCCTATCTACTTCAAGACTGCAATATTAATACACTTTCAATTTTGTTGAAACCATTACTAATCAATACTAATTTTGAACATGTGCTTTAATATTTATATAAATAAACTATATATATATATATATATATATATCAAAGCCTGCTCAGTATTTAAAACTATGACAGGGAATTAAAGATGACCCTGTAGAAATGTTAGTTGTTTTATAAGATTTTAAAATAACTATGATTTACATGTTAAGAGCTTTACTGGGAAAAGTGGACTTTTCAAGTACAGATATATAATTTTAATAAATGAAAGTTATAAGAAATAATCAAATGGAGATGCTAGAAATAAAAAATACAGCAACAGAAAAGAATTTTGTGAGTGATTCTTAACAGTCTAATATACAGGATGGTGTAAAAGTAAGTTTACAAATGTTCATATGGAAAATAATAAACTAATTAATAAATAATAATACAAGAATAGACTTTATGTTCTGTGTACTCTCAACTGTAAACCTACTTGTGCCCTATCTTGTATATATAATTGACATCCCAGAAGAAGAAAGGACAAAATAAATATTTGATGAAATAATAGATGATAACATACAAAATTAATAACAAGCTCTCAGAATCTAGAAGTTCAAATAACTACAATCAGGATTAAAGAATCAAACAAAATTAAAAAAACTAGGTATATTTAGGCAAATTGCATGTATACTTTTCACAACTGAAGTGAAATGAAAATATTTAAGATAGTTACAAAAACAAAACACATTGCATACGGTGAATAAAGAGAAGGATTATAGCTAATTTTTACTTACAAATGGTAAATGAAAGAATTTGTTGTCAGCAGGTAGACTACAGAAACATTAATGAAGGTACTTTATGCAGTAGAAATTGGATAACAGACAGAAACTTGGATCTACCAAAGAAGAGTGTTAGAAGTAAAATAATTGGAGGTAACTACAAATTTCTTTTTTTTTCTTAATTTTCATTACATCTAAAGATAATTGACTCTCTAAAGTAAAATAGTCATGCTTTAGTGTGCATTTATAGCACACATATAATTAAAATATGTAACAAGAATAGCACAAAGTTGCAGAGGAAGAATTGAGAGAATAATAAATTGCTTAAACTCTTATGAAGTGGTGATATAATATTACTTGAAAAAAGATTCTGAGTAATGAAGAAGTAAATACTAAAAACTTTAAAAATAATACAATTACAAGAGTTAAATTAACATGTTAAAATTAGTTGAGGTTTTTTTCTGTTTGCTTAATCCCTTCACCTTTTTCATGCAGAGCTTAACCCCTCTCCCTTCTGACAGCTGTCAATCTGTTGTGTGTGTCTAAGAGTCTGTTTCTATTTTGTTTGTCTGTTTACTTTGTTCATTAGGTTTTACATATAAGTAAAATCCTATGGTACTCATCTTTCTCTAACTGGCTTGTTTCACTTAGCATTCTACTCTCCAGGTCTATCCATGCTATTAAAAAAGGCAAGATTTCTTTTGTTATGGCCAAGTCATATTCAATTGTGTAAATATATCACAGTTTTTTTATCCACTTATCCACTGAGGAGCACTCAGAGACACAGACAACAGCAAGATGATTACCAGAGGGAAAGGCGGGTAGAGGGAGGTAGAGAAGGTAAAGAGAGAGAAATGCTGATGGAAGGAGACTTGACTTAGGGTGGTCAAAACAATACAATATACAGCTGGTGTATTATAGAACTGTACACTTCAATAAATTCACCCCAATAAATGTCACCCCAATAAATTCAAATACAGTTTTAAAAAAAATAAATTAATTAATGTTAAAAAGTAAGGATAAAGATGGCAGAAAGGAAGGAGAAATCCAACAATGAATTGATGGAAATGTAGAAAATAGCTGGCAAGTTGGTAGATTTTAATCCAACTACATCTATAATTATGTTAAATGTAACAGACTAGGAAAATCTATTAAAACACAAATCATCAGATTAAAATCAATAGTTAAAAAATTATGTCAAACTACATGTCTCTACACACACATATTCACACCTCACATTTAAATATAAATACATTAAAAATGAAAAGATGGAAAATATATACTAGGCAAATAATTACCAACATAAAATGGGGACAGTTATATTAACATTATATTACATAAAATTAAATGCAGAAATAGTCCCAAAGATAAGAAAGAACAGTAAATCACAATAAAGATACCAATTATCCAAAAGGCTATAATAATCCTAAATGTGTATTATTTAACAATGGAGTTTTAGAAAAATTGTCATGATATAGAAGACATGAGAATCACCATAAAAACAACAATGTAATTGCCATTTATAAATCCCCCCAAAGCCAGAGTACTTATTACTTCTACCACACATGGAACGTTCACTAATATAGACTATATCTGCTCCATAAAACAAACCTTCACAAATTTAAAAGAACTGAAATTATTCAATGTATGTTTTAGGCTAGTAATGGAATTAAATGCAAAATTTACAAACAGAAGCTGGCTAAAAATTACCCACAATATTTGAAAATTAAACAAAACACAGTTCCAAATAATGAATGAA
>PVKU01017536.1:0-11190 GCA_004027475.1 Anoura caudifer
GGGGGGGAATGTGGGTGGGAGGGGGTGTGCAGGGTGGAGGGTAATGAAGGGGTGAAAATGGGACAACTGTAATAGCATAATCAATAAAATATAATTAAAAAATTAAAAAAAGACAAAAAAAGATGCTCAGTATGGCTAGCTATCAGAGAGATGCAAATTAAAACTACAGTGAGATAACACCTCACATCGATCAGAATGGCCATCATAAACAAATCAACAAACAAGTGCTTGAGAGGATGAGGAGAAAAGGGAACCCTAGTGCACTGTTGGTGGGAATGCAGACTGGTTCAGCCACTGTGGAAAACAGTATGCAATTTCCTCAGAAAACTAAAAATGGAACTGCTGTTTGACCCAGCAATTCCGCTGCTGAGATTATACCCTAGGAGCCCTGAAACACCAGTAGAAAAGAACCTATTCACCCCAATGTTCATAGCAGCACAATTTACAGTGGCCAAGTGCTGGAAACAACCTAAATGCCCATCAGCAAATGAGTGGATCAAAAAATGATGGTACATTTACACAATGGAATTCTACACAGCAGAGAAAAAGAAGGGGCTCCTACCCTTTACAACAGCATGGTGGGAAATGGAGAAAATTATGCTAAGTGAAATAAGCCAGGCAGTGAGGGGCAAATACCATATGATCTCACCTTTAACTGGAACATAATTGACAAAAGAAAAATGCAAACAAAATATAACCAGAGATGTGGAAATTAAGAACAATCTAACAATAGCAGGAGGGGAGGGGGAGGGGACAGAGGAGAGAAGCATTTTCAGGAACTGCTATAAAGGACACATGGTAAAAACCAAGGGGGAGGGTGGAAGTAAGGGAGGGAGGTGGGGTTGGCTGGGGTGGGGGGGAGTGGTGGGGAGAAAATGCAGACAACTGTAATTGAGCAACAATAAAGTAATTAAAAAATCCCTTAATGAAAACTCTAGAATGCAACATGTAATGGAGATATAGCAGGCAAGAAAACACAAATTTCTTGATCTCATGAAACATATATTTAAGTGAGGGTGACTTTATTGTTTATACCAAATGTGTGTGCATATATGTACAGGTGTTTGTGTGTGTGTTTGACATGGATATGAGTGGTACTTTGAAGACAAATAAAGCAGGAAACAGAATAGGGAATGGTGGAGTCAGAGAAGAGCTCCCTGTGGAATAACATTTCATCAATATCTAAATAATGATAATATCATGTGAATGTTTGTGAATAAGTGTTCTAAGTATGCTACAGTAAATACAAAGACCCTGAGGCAAGATTCTGCTTGTTTTGCTAAAGGAACAGTAAAGAGGCAAATTTATGTGGACCAGAGTGAGCAAATGATAGGAGAAAAATGAAATCAGAAAAGAGTTGTGAAGGATCAGCAGGTCACATAAGCCTTGTAGGACATAAATAGGCTTTGGACTTCATTCTTTCATACAATCCTGTAATAGCTGTTCTTGCCCGACTCCAACTGCATGCTGCACCAGGAAGTCACAAGAATGATTTTGTTGGCAACTCTACTAGCACCAAGGATATTGTCTGCTCCATAGAACAAATTCACTACATTTATTGAATTAATCAATTAATGAATGCAATGAGAGCCATACTCTAGTAGAGATAAGTAGGGATCATATTTTGAAAGGAATTCTGAAGTTTGGAGGCAGGATCTGGTGAATCCTATGCAATTTTAATTATTGTGCTCAGTGGACTCTCAGGATCATGAAGCAATATTTGTATTTCTCTAAATGCCTAAGTTACCTTTCAGGGTATACTTGATTCACTGGGGAGAAAGTAGTTCAATTATGTCAGTGAAAAATAAATGCATGTTTCGTTTTGGATCAGCACATTTCTAGCCTTAGAATTCTGCAGAGAACAAATCTCACGAGAATGATCACACCTTAGAACAAATCTCATGAGAATGATCATGCCTTTAATAAGGCTGACCTTCTGGCTTGGATTCAGCAGCAACATTTTCTACTCTTTGTTGAATTCATGACTTAATTCTATCATAGCTGAGATCTTTATGCCACTTCCATTTTCATCAGAAGTATAAAATTTACATTAAGAAACAGAAAACTTGTATTCTCCCAAAAACCAAATAAATAAAACAAAAGTAAACTAGTAACCACCACTATTTCCAGTGAATATTTCTTAAGGACAAAAGGTAAGATGATTTAATTTTTGATTTATCTCAGGGTTCAGATATAGAAAGTTTCCAAGAGGACCCCCCCAAAATCCAAGTAGTTAAGACTGAACATCTCAATTGTAATATGTCTGAAACACTGAATTTTGGTTACCAACTACACTAATCTGACCTTTTTTTCAGAAGAGAGAAATTTAGAATCATTAGAAACAGAGAATTTTATAGGATATTGAATATATGCATACACACACATGAATGTATGTATACATGTGTATCTATGTGTTTATGTAAGTATGTTTATGTGTGTGTAAAACAGGTAAGTTTAGTTAATTTAGTGTAGAAAGAGTGCCAAAACACCTGGCATATTTAATGCCTTCTGAAGGGCAGTAAATAAAATAATTTTATGCTCTTAAATGTATAAAATGAGAAAACTCATAACTTTCAAACTTCATCATATGTATTTATATATGTATATACACATATAAGATCATATATATCATAGAGAATATAATTCTATTTATGTCAATTTATATTTTTGTTATATACATAATGTGTGTTTCTATACATACACATAAAGCAGAGCTCTATGAAATGGCTGCAAATTTTAAAAGTGATTAGTTTACTATAAGGAAGAATTTAACTAATTTTAGAGATAGAAAGATTAGTTAAAAGACTATTGCAATAATCTAAGTGAAAGAAGCTGTTGTTGGCTTGGGCCCTGGTGGTAGGAATTCAGATGGTGGGAGGTAGTTGTCTTATTGATATAGATATTTTGAAGATAGAGACAACATAATTATCTGTTAGAATGGTGATGGATTGTGTGAAAAAGAGAAGAGATAATTTTTTTCCAATATTTACTTGTCTTCATTTGAGCAAATAGAAGTACTGAGTTGTCACTGATTTAATTTTTGAAACAAATTAAGGGAGAACATAAAGACTTCATTTCTGGGTCATATTGAGTTGTTATTCAGTATCAATATGTGAGTAACAGGTTGATTATAGGTATGGAGTGTGGAAAAGAGGTCAGGGCTGGAGATTTAAATTAAGGCGTTTGTAAGTATACAGATGATATTTAAAGCCATGAGACTGAATAAGGCCACAAAAGTTGAGTATAAATAGAAAAAGAAGGAGAATTAGGACTGAGCTCTGAGCTACTCCAACCTTAAGAGTCATAGAGAAGAGGTGAAAAAGGAAAGAAAACTGAAAAGAAGCAAATAAGATAGGAAGAAAAGTCAAAGCCTTGTGTTCTCGAAGATGAGAGAAGAAACTTTCAAGTACTAAGCAACAAACTCTGTCAAATGGTATTGACAGATTAAAAAGATGAGGACTGGAAATTGACCACTGGGTTTGGTAACAAAGATTCCTGACAAGAGCAGTTTCTGTGGAGTAATGTGTTTAAAGCCTGAGCTGAGTGGGCTTAACACAAAACAGGGAAACAGAATTGGATACAGCAAATATATTCAGCTGTATCATATTTTTAGTTGCCAATGAAAGAACAAAGGAATTGGATGATAGCAGATGAAGACAGAAGGATCAAGGGAGGAGGAGAGAAAATTGGGAGGTAGGATGTGGACAAACCAGGGTCAATCACTAAAGACTTCACATACACACATGTGTATACACACATTGCATTTTAAAAGGTGAAAGATTTATATGATCTGAAGAGAAACCAGAGTATCACACATTATATGTTAAATTAAATAGGTTACTGAGTTTATTTAAGGAAACTTTTTTTTTTTACTGCAGAAAGAAAATAAAAAAGTTTAATGCATATGTTCCCAAGACATCTTAGAGGCAATGTTACTTATAGCCAAGAATGAACTATTCAGTTTTCCCGGTATTGTTTTTTAAAAATTTATTTCTTTGATTTCTTTCTTATCACAGTGTATGAATGATCCATTCTGAGAGAAAGATATGAGCAACCATTCAAAAGTGACTGAGTTTATTCTCCTGGGATTCAGCAATCATCCAGAGCTACAATCTCTCCTTTTCATGGTGTTTCTAGTCATCTATATCGTCACAGTGTTGGGAAATCTTGGCATGATCATATTAATCAAGATTGACTCACGTCTCCACACTCCAATGTACTTTTTTCTCAGTAGCTTGTCCCTTGTTGACTTCTGTTATTCTTCTGTTATTGCCCCTAATATGCTAGTGAATTTCTGGGTGGAGAATCCAGTCATTTCATTTAATGAATGTGCCACACAGTTCTTCTTTTTTGGTTCCTTTGCTGGAATTGAAGGGTTCCTGTTGGCCGTGATGGCGTATGACCGGTATGTGGCCATCTGCAAGCCTCTTCTCTACACAGTTACTATGTCTCCCCGTCTCAATATCCTTCTGGTGTTGGCCACATATCTTGCAGGCTTTATAAATGCTTCCATTCACACTGGCTTCACCTTTCAACTATCTTTCTGCCATTCAAATGTCATCAATCACTTTTTCTGTGACACTCCACCCCTCCTGAAACTCTCTTGTTCTGACACACATGTCAATGAGGTTGTCATTTTTGCTTTTGCCAGTTTTAATGAGTTGAGCTGCCTTCTGACTATTCTTATTTCTTATCTCTACATCCTCGCTGCCATCTTGAGGATCCATTCTGCTGAGGGGAGGCACAAAGCCTTCTCTACCTGCGCATCCCACTTGATGGTGGTTACCATCTTCTTTGGCACAATCCTGTTCATGTATCTGCGCCCCAGCTCCAGCTACTCAATGGATCAAGACAAAGTGGTGTCTGTGTTTTATACAGTGGTCATCCCCATGTTAAATCCTCTCATCTATAGTCTTAGAAACAAGGAGGTCAAAGCTTCTTTAGGAAAAATTTTTAAAACAACCTCTTTTCACTTCTGTACTTAGAATCACAAAGCATGGATTTTAGCACACTGAGAGAACATAAAAACAACCAAGTTTACCTTCATTCACCTGGCTCCATTTCATTCCATAACGAAGTTTATTATTTTTTTTCTGATAGTGGATTTGGACCAAATGTCCCAGGCATCATGAGGAACATGATTATTCTGTATAAATTCCACTTATTTCACAGAATCTATGTGCTTGAAAATAACCCAATGTCCCTATTCAGAGGTGTAAAGCCCAGTAAAAAAAGTAGGTGGGACAGAGAAAGACTGAGTAGTGGGAGGAATGACTCCATCTTCAACCTTGTTTATTGACTATAATTAGATGGTGGTTTTTGTAACTCAAGAGAACAGGTGATGCGGAATAGGCTAAGTCAGAATATGATCAGAGAACTAAAACTAGGCTTAGAGACTTCCTCTTATCCCTACCAAACCAGAAAACAATATCAGAACTTAATCCCAATAGAGGTGCCAAAGTCAAGTTTTTTTAACCTGGACAAGTAATGTAAACTGCTGAGGGAATAATGGGAACAAACTGCTGTGTAAATATAAAGGGGAATCACAGAACAAGAACTAAAGGTTATGGAGTAGAGTTTCTGGGACTTAGCAAAGAAACATTCTTTATAATTCCTGAAGACACAATGTCATGTTGTTTGATCTTTGAATGAGTAAACAGTTTAAGTTTAAAGAGCTAGGGTGAGTTGGACATTCTTTCCCTAATGCCTTAGCAAATAACAACACATATCTATTTTACTGCTACCTTCAATTTAATTGGCACAAGTTTAAAACTTTCAGTTGGTTTAACTGGTATTTTCAAAACTGGGTTATCTCCCCAGTAGGACTAGATTTTCTTACAGAAAATGACCATAGACATGTCAACAGAAACTGTTTTAAACTGGGTGGGATTGGGTTTAATATACCAGGTGTGATCCTAGCACATCCCTTCACCATTGAAAGACGAGTATATCCTAGTGCAAAAGCAGCCATTTAAAAAAGACTAAGTAATAATTTTGCTTCAGTTACTGCCTATGTTTTTTGATAAGATCTAAACATTTAACCTTCCCTTATTCTGCTCTTCAGACATTGAATATTAAAAACATATATTTTCACTTACCAAATGGTTCTTGTCCATCTCATTATTTTTTTCAGGAGACCTCTTCATATTTTAAGACAGAGCACATGTAGTATCTCCTCTATGATTCTCCTGACTCTCTGTTTTCCCTCCCAAAGCAGACGCATGCCCATCCCTGTGATTTTAGAGATACTGCAACCTTCATCAAGTTCTTACTCACAGAAAAATAATAATAAAATACATTGTAATATTTCCTGGCATAGACAAAGCTCTTTGAGAAAAGAAACCTCTTTATATTTACCTTCATATCTCCATGGCTCCAAAATAAACAATCAATAAAAGTTTTAATATTAAGAAAGAGTCATTCCAGTTGAAGGTGCAGGATGCTGGAAGACAAATTATTGCTTCTGGCATCTGAAATGTAAAGTATTCAGTAACCACAATTTCAAAAAGTCAGTGTTAGAAAACTTTTGGATCTGCTTGATAATGTTTAATTCTTTTAAAAACAGGTTGTCTTATCTTTTTTGTAATTAAACATTTTAATAAACAGATGCTATCTCAGTGTCCTATATAGGTAATTTTACAAAGATGTGATTTCAACATATAATGATAGACTATTCAGGACTTTTTCCATGAAGGAACACAAAGTTAGTTCAAACTAACATGGACCTGGTGCCCCAGGTCTCCCTCTCTTTCTCTCTCTCCCCCTCCTTTTCTCTCTCATTTCCTCTCATACATGGGTTCACTTACTCTCACGGACTTTTCACATCATGACCTCAAGTTCATATACTTTTAGGGTGATTGCATTACAGTCAAGGGTGCATCTTTTTAGAAAGTACAGTTGTTGCCTGAAATGGCTCAAATGTTTATCAGGTTGTCAACTGAGAACATCCAAACCTGTACAGAATATTTGTAAGAGCTTATTTTAGCCATACTGATAACATGTCCAGGAAGCAGGATCTCAAATGCTCTGAAGAATGACAGTTTTGCAATTTATTTATACCTTTGGAATTAAGGAAGGGACATAAGGAAGATTACATGAAAGTGGCAAAAAGCCAGGTACTGACTCAATAAGATTCTGTGCTCCCTGGAGGGTGGTTACATTTCACAGGGGTCTGAAAAAGAGGCTTACTCTGGCATTTCAAAGGTGTATTAACCTAGTTGTGCAAAACAATGGTCAGAGCTTAAGGCAAAGATAAATATTTTATTGAAGAAGTTGTATATGCTTGGGAACTGATCATAAAACTACTCAACATAAAGAGGCATATAATGTTTTGGAAAGTATTTGCTCCAGATAAAGTAAAATGGTACATTTAGTAGATACAATAAGATCAAAGAAATCACTCAAAGGACTAGAAACACTATGCTATAAATAAATGTCAAAGGTCATGCATAAAATTGATAAAAATACAAAAATGCTAAAATTAGTCAAAATAACGGTAATCAAAATATGAAATAAGATACTCTTGTGTATTTATCTCCAAGAGAGTTCAAAAAGACTGGCACTTTTTACATTAAGTGTATCAGAACAAACAATAATATACAGCTTTTCTGGGAATCAATTTAACATTATGTTTTAAGGAGTCTTATAAGTGTTTGTATACTTTTGCTTAGCTACTCAAATTTTAAGAATGTGCTGAAAGCATAATAAGATACTTTGGATGGCTGGAGTGGGGGGAAAATGCAGACAACTGTAACTGAACAACAATAAAACAATTAAAAAAAAGGTACTTTGGAGATTTTCATTGTCATGTTCATTTTAAAATGAAGAAAAAGTAAGCTAGTGATACATTAAATTCAGGCAGCCCTCACTTGGCAAGGTACCATGTTGTGCAGATAGAAACATGTCCTTGCTTAGCATGGGTCTCAGTTACCACAGCTCTGTACAAAGTGAGGCCAGCCTGAATTAAATAACTGGCTGGACACTGGCTGATAGAACAGAGGCTGCTTGTAACTTTGTAAAATGCTAGGATTAAAGAAAAGTAAGACTTGTTCTTTACATCTATGTACTAATTTTCTATGATGACAAATAATTTTATGAGCAAGAAAACAAAAACTGCATATTTCTTTTTAAAAAAGATTTTATTTATTCATTTTTAGAGAGAGGACAAGGAAGAAAAACATCTATTGGTTGCCTCACACATCCTCAACCGGGGACCTGCTCCACAACACAGGTACATGCCCTGACTGGGTACTGAACAGGAGACTTTACAGTTTGCAGGCCAGTGCTCAATCCACTGAGGTACAACAGCCAGAGTGAAAAAATTGCATATTTCTAGGATCATCCAGATCCCATCATTTAAAGTTAAAGGATTTTACTTAATAATGTTAGAATTTAAATGTGAAAGTAGGAAGAAGCAGGGGTTCAGAACTGCTCCATAGCAGAATTGAACTGAGTGGTCAACCAGGCTTCTTCTAATTCAAGCTGCTATTATTTTTCCCTTTAAAAACATTGTGCTTCTGAATAAGTTGAGATTCTTCAGTGGTACCTAAAGCTAGACTTATTTGTTTGTTAGGAATCGGAGTAGGAGCAACTCTACCTTAACCGGGGTAGCACACATGAAATTTGATTAGCTTATGGGTGTCCTTAATTAGGCTATGAAATTGGAATCCTTTATTTTCAAAATGGCTACCACCACAGTCTGATCATGAAAAAATGCTTGATCAGGGTATAGGAAGAATGAATGATTCTCTGTAGACTGGTTCTACCACTGTCAGTGAAGGCAAATCTTTGTTCAGTAGCATCTACTTCTGCAGGGCTTGTAGTGTATTTACTCAGGTTCAGTTTTTTTCCTCATTGATCACTAAGTCTCCAACAGCATTTAACCTCTCCCTGTCATGTGGTGTTCTGTCCCTTCCATCTCCTTTGATCCAAATCAACAACTGTCTTTTTAAAGTTCATACAATTATAGTATACATTGCAGAATTACCAAATGTTGTTTCTCCACCTAATATACTCTTCTATCTCACTAATGTCCTTTTATACCAATTGATTTCATCATTCATATATATTGCATATTCATATTTTAATTTGTCGTACTTTGATGTTCCACTTTATTTTTATTTTATTTTATTTTTTAAATTTATTTTAATTGTTGTTGTACAGTTTTCTGTCTTTTGCTCCCATTCCAGCCCACTGCCCCAGCACTCCCCACCCCCCTCCCATTTCCACCCCTGCTAGTTTTTGTCCATGTGTCCTTTATACTTGTTGCTCCAAAACCTTCCCCTTTCCCCCTGAAATTCCCTCCCCTCTCCCCTCTGGTGACTATCAACCCCTTCTCAATTTCAGTGTCTTTGGTTATATTTTGCTTGTTTGTTTATTTTTTGATTAGGTTCCTGTTAAAGGTGAGATCATATGGTATTTGTCCTTCACCGCCTGGCTTATTTCACTTAGCATAATGCTCTCCAGTTCCATCCATGCTGTTGGAAAGGGTAGGAGCTCCTTCTTTCTTTCTGCTGCATAGAATTCCATCGTGTAAATGTACCATAGTTTCTTGATCCGTTCATTTACTGATGGGCACCTAGGTTGCTTCCAGCACTTGGCTATTGTAAATTGTGCTGCTATGAACATTGGGGTGCATAGGTTCTTTTGGATTGGTGTTTCAGGGTTCTTAGGATATAATCCTAGCAGTGGAATTGCTGGGTCAAAAGGTAGATCCATTTTTAGTTTTCTTAGAAAATTCCATACTGCTTTCCATAGTGGTTGTACCAGTCTGCAGTCCCACCAACAGTGCACTAGGGTCCCCTTTTCTCCACAACCTCTCCAACACTTGTTGTTTGTTGCTTTATTTATGATGGCCATTCTGACAGGTGTGAAGTGGTATCTCATTGTGGTTTTAATTTGCATCTCTCTGATAGCAAGCGATATTGAGCATCTTTTCATGTGTTTCTGGATCCTCTGTATGTCCTCCTTGGAGAAGTGTCTGTTCATGTCCTTTGCCCATTTTTTAATTGGGTTGCTTGTCTTCTTAGAGTGGAGTCGTGTAAGTTCTTTATATATTTTGGAGATTAAACCCTTGTCTGAGGTATCATTGGCAAATATATCTTCCCATATAGTTGGTTCTCTTTTTATTTTAATACTGTTTTCTTTAGCCATGCAGAAGCTTTTTATTTTGATGAGATCCCATTTGTTTATTCTTTCCTTTATGTCCCCATAAAGGAAACATATCAGTAAAAATGTTGCTGCGTGAAATGTCTGAAATTTTCCTGCCTATGTTCTCCTCTAGGACTTTAATGGTGTCACAGTTTATATTTAAATCTTTTATCCACCTTGAGTTTATTTTTGTGTATGGTGTAAGCTGGTGCTCGAGTTTCATTTTTTTGCACATAGCTGTCCAGTTCTCCCAACACCACTTGTTGAAGAGGCTACTTGTACTCCATTTTATGTTGCTGCCTCCTTTGTTGAATATTAATTGACCATAGAGAATTGGGTTTATTTCTGGGCTCTCTATTCTATTCCACTGGTCCATGTTGCTGTTTTTATACCAGTACCAGGCTGTTTTGATTACAGTGGCCTTGTAATACAGTCTGGTGTCAGGTATTATGATCCCTCCTACTTTGCTCTTCTTTCTCAAAATTGCTGCAGCTATTTGGGGTCGTTTATGATTCCATATAAATTTTTGAAGTGTTTGTTCTATATCTGTGAAATATGCCATTGGTAATTTGATAGGTATTGCATTGAATCTGTAAATTGCTTCGGGTAGTATGGACATTTTAATGATATTAATTCTTCCAATCCACGAACACGATATACGTTTCCATTTGTTTGTGTCTTCCTTGATTTCTTTCTTCAGTGTTGTGTAGTTTTCTGAGTATAGATCCTTTACTTCCTTGGTTAGGTTTATTCCTAGGTATTTTATTTTTCTTTTTGCTATATCAAATGGGATTTTTTTCCTTGACTTTTGCTTCTGCTCTTTCGTTGTTGGTATACAAAAATGCCTTTGATTTCTGAATATTGACTTTGTATCCTGCTGTTTGGCCAAATTCATTTATTAGGTTGAGCAGCCTTTTGGCCGAGTCTATAGGATTTTCTATGTACACTATCATGTCATCTGCAAACAATGATAGCTTTGTTTCCTCCTTTCCAATTTGGATGCCTTTTATTTCCTTTTCTTGTCTAATTGCTGTGGCTAAG
>PVKU01017537.1:0-11193 GCA_004027475.1 Anoura caudifer
CTGCGCCTGGGTTTCGATAGCTGCCACCTGTGTGCCTGGGGCCTGCTAGCCGCCAACAGGCCTGGGTCCTCCAGCAGCTGCCTGCACACCAGGGTCTTCCAATCTCTGCTTCCTCCTGCTGCGACTCCGCCCCTCTTACTGGTCTGGATGAATGGTTGTCAGACCTCCATACAGTTCAATTTTTCTCTCAGTTCTGGTTGTTTTCTTGTTTCTAAATCCTTGTTGTCCTTAATTTTGGTTGTGCGAGGAGACACAGTGTGTCCACCTACACCTCCATCTTGGCCAGTTAAAACTAAAAATTTTATATGGTGAAATATTGAGGCACACCAGGAAAAATTCAGATAAGCTAGTCCTGAAGTAGTAGTGATTTCCTTTTCTTTCCACTAGGAAGAGCAGTTTTCTTGCTTCTTGTCCCTCTCCTGAAAAATCATTTATTCTGCTCCACCACCCCACCCACCCCCAAAAGAGAAAATCATACTCTTTGTTTTCGTTTTGTTTCACTTGTCTTTCAATCACCTGGCTCTCTTAACAACTGGCCAACAGCCCTAGTGTGACTTCCAGGTAGGGGAGGAAGCAAGGAAATTCTTACTAGGAGAGCATTTTAAGTTTTTTAATATGTTTATTGATTTTAGAGAGAGACGTCAGTGTGCGAGAGAAACATCGATTGGTTGCCTCGCCCATGCAGCCCGACCAGGGGTTGCACCTACAGCCGAAGTATGTACCCTCACCTAGAATGGGACTCCCCGCCTTTTGGTTTATAGCACAATGCTGCAACCAACCGAGCCAGAATGACCTAGCCTCAGGGCTAGGACAGAATGTTTTAAAAATTATGATTCCTCATGTACTAGATTGATGGAAGCGCGTATAAAACCAGGCAACAAGAGTAGGAGAGAGATGCGCCTTCAACAGAGCAGAAGCATACTAGGTAAAAAAAATTGCTGCAAACTGGGAATGAGGCTGGGACACATGCACATGAATATGCTTTCCAGATACAGCTTTTAAAGAATTCAACCATCATACTCTTAAACACCAGCCAGAACCAAAGGAAATTCTCACTCACTCTGCCTGGCAACAAACACTGACTCTAAACAGATGTCATCACCATGTTCAAAGCAGAGAACAGAAAATTACCATGGAAACTCTTTATAAAAACAAAGAGAAAGGAAATAAAACAAGAGAAAGGAAAATGTACGCCAGAGATTCAGAAGCTTTACATGCATCTGAATGACCTTTTTATCCTCGCCAGAGGATATGTTTACTGATTTTTAGAAAGAGAGGAAGGGAGAGAAAGAACATTGATGTGAGAGACAAGCATCCATTAGTTGCCTCTGAATGTGCCCTGACCAGGTGTCGAACCCCTAACCTTGCTATGTGCCCCAGCTGGGAATCAAACCCGCAACACTTTGTTGCACAGGATGATGCTCCAACCAATGGAGCAACCCAGCCAGAGCCATATGAATGACTTTTACCTGGAGCCAGAAAAAGTTTATGGGAAATTGTTGGGCATCTTAAGTGGAATTGAAGAAGACATGAATGTATGGGAATAGGGGAATACAAAAAAATAAGCAAAATTTTGGTAATTGTTGAAGCTGGTGGTAGTTACTTGCATAAGTTTAAAAATTTTTATAGCAAAAGTTTTAAAACTAAAGATCTATTGGAGATAATGAGTTAATTCCTCAAAATTGCAAACCCTTACCCAGAGCCACAAAAATATAATTTCACTTCAGTACATAGGTGATATGACTAAAACACATAACTTTTTAAATTCCACTTATAATAGTAAAAATAGTTTGGGAATAATCTAACATTGACAATAAAAGCTACTCAGAGAAAAGTGATTAGACTTATTAAGAGAAATGATGGGACCCTAAAACATATAGAAAAATACTCATAGACAAGAAAACAATGTACTAAAGATGGCAATGCTTTTCAAGATAATATACAAATTTAATACAATACCAAAAGTAGTACCGTATTCATCGGTATAGGTTAGAATTTCTCATTGATATATTTTTAATTATTTTTACTTATTAATGAGAGAAGCATCGATGCTGTTCCACGTATCTATGCATTCCTTGGTTGCTCCTTGCATGTGCCCTGACTGAGGATCAAACCCACAACCTTGGCCTATGGGGATGATCCTCTAGCCAACTGAGCTATCTGGCCAGGGCTCATTCATATATATTGCTTTACATAACATTTATTTTAAGCTCCAGAGTCTTATGTATTAATTATATTTTTATTTTCCATTTGATGATGTTTTGACATCGTTTGGGGTGTGGGGCTTTCTGGTTGGGGAGAGACTGCCCTTAGGGATTAGGTCATTCCTAAAACAGTAAACACCTTGGAGGATCCACCTTTTCCTATGCAAACCAACCAATCCCAAGTGCATACCCCCACCCTTCCTTTATGTCACACACAAAGCCAGTATTTCCCCGCGCTAAATCAACCCAGTGCCAGATTCCAGACAACTAGGGACAGCCCGATACCCCACCTCCCACCAGAATTACTCACACTACCCAAACCCAAAGGGTTTGCCTTTCCCTTCCTTGCCTTTCAGGAGAAAACACAGTGGAGGCTATGGCCTGGGCTCTTACCTCATCCTCTCTGCCTCCGAGCTAACACTGGTCCCTCCCGCTGTGGCCCTGCCTGGCGTGGCTTGCCTTCATTTCTGGGCAATTTTTCTTTTAACGGCATTAACTTCTCCAAGTTCTCACTCAATTATTCCTATAAAGAGCTGGACACAAACCATCTTATTTTTCTGCATCCTTTGGCCATGATGTTGAGATTTTTTTTTTAATGTCTAGTTTGTTTGTTTTTGTCAGAAGCAGGTGCTACTGCCAAAAATATTTATTTACAATGTCACAGTATTGTTGAGTATCTGTTCATTATTCACTAGCTGCACAAAATATCAGTTATGTTTATAACCACCTCCTTGCACACAGGCATGTGATCCCTCTTTGCTCGTTAAAAACAAAGGCTACAGAAGCTACAACTTGTTCGTGTATTCAACAACTCTCCCTGACTACTCAGCATGTGCTAAACGGTGCACTGAGTTCAGCAGTGGGAATACAAAGGAACCTGAGACATGTTCCCATCCCCTAAAAATGTCCAAATCCAGCTGGGCAACTAAAACATGATCTGAAAATTTCTAAATTATAATAAGATGTGAATTTATCTAATAAGATGAGACAGTCTTTTGATTTTATATCTTTTAAGGTTCCCCTAGGGATCCATCACAGTCATAATACTGACACTAAAGTCCAATTGGTACGATTGCTTATTTATTTTTTCCAGAAGAAAAAATGTTTTTAAATGATTAGTAGGTATTGTGATATTAAAAGTAAGTATTTTCTGAGAGTAAGTAAAAGAAAACTATACAAGACTCAAAGAGTCAGATCTCAAAACCTAGGGAGACTGCTCTGTTTTGTTACTGATTATAGGGAATTACGACTCTGCTATGTTTCACTTGGCTTCTAAGCATAGTTGTGAGGGTTTTTTTTTTTTCCTTAAACTAGGAAGCACAGCTGAAAAACCAAAGGAAAAATACAAAACACACACCCCCATTTCTGTCAGATTATATGACGGTAACTAAACTTTTACGCGTCAAGGGAATATAGAAATACAATGAGATTCATGTAGCAACAACTTCAGTTTTAGAGCTGGGTTAACTTCCTGAAAATAATATGAAACTAGATTAAGTCAAAATGTAATATAAAACTCTCTAGTCAACTAATTAGGTAAGCAAGGGGAGGGAGGGAGAGAGGGAGAGAGGGAGAGAGGGAGAGAGGGAGGGAGGGGGGGAGGGAGGGAGGGAGGAAGGAAGGAACGAAGGAAGGGAGGGAGGGAGGGAGGGAGGGAGAAAAAAGAGGAAAAGACACTGACGGCAACTTTTTACACATACAAACCCAGAGTTCTAGAGGACGACATACATGAATAAAAGCAGGAGGAGGAGATGACAGAAGATGCGGAAGGTCATTCCAGGCAAGGAGATGCAAGAATACGATAATGTTTGCACATCAGATTCTGATTGCTTGCACACCTGTGACCAGGCACCACTGCCCGG
Organism: Anoura caudifer; assembly: GCA_004027475.1. Taxonomy (NCBI): domain Eukaryota; kingdom Metazoa; phylum Chordata; class Mammalia; order Chiroptera; family Phyllostomidae; genus Anoura; species Anoura caudifer. Next base: position 4,067 of record PVKU01017537.1, read on the forward strand.
TTTTCCTCTTGCGCAGCATCTTAACTTTGCTTCACTTCAGCAAATCCGAAATCCTTCTAGGATTTTATGGTATGTCCCAGACGCCTCTCTTAACGTTCACTACAACTATTAAAGTATCTTTCAATGAGCTTGCCTGGGAGCTCTGCTCTTAATCAATCCTTTCCCACACTCTAACTTTGAAATGCTATGTAGAAAATTAAATTCTGTGTGACTCCCATGGCCTCTTCTCTCTCCTCAGACTTACCTTGTGTACTTGTTCATTTTATAGGCCTTTATCATCTGTGTCATAAATTTACACTTTGTCTACGTGTGCCCTCTGCCAGACTAGGAGCTCCTAGAGTATAGGAACCTCTTATTTCCGTGAATATTTACATATGTGTTGAACGAAACCATACAGGATGTTGAATAATTTTTTCTCACAGGATCCTTATCAAGCTGGTTTGTCTTCATCTTTTCTGACCAGTTCACTGTAAGTTCACCAATTGTATTATTAACCTTTTTCATCTTTGGTAATCATATGAGTGCCACACTATCTAATTATGGTTTTCATTATTATAAGTAAAGATATTATACTTTTCCTATATTTAAAGGCCATTTATCTATACTCCTTGTTCATTTTTCTACAGAGTTGTTTGTATATATCACTGACTTTTTTTTTAAGAGAGAGAAATAGAGATCAATTTGTTACCCCACTTATTCATGCATTCATTAGTTGTTTCTTTGTATGTGCCCTGACCAGGGATCGAGCCCACAACCTTAGCCCATTGGAATGACATTCTAATCAACTGAGCTATCCGGTCAAGGCCTGATTTATTTTCTAAGACAACAAAGAGTTAATCTGTAAGTCCACTAAAATGATATTTAGCCCAATAAAAGGATACTTTTGGAGTCAGGTAGATCTGTGTTTAATTTCTGGCTCTGGGTATCTGTCATCATTTCTAAAATGGGTTTGAAAATAATACCTTCTGTCTCATAGAGAAATTCATAGAGATGTCATGAGTATTAAATTTGAAAGGTAGTAGTGTACATGGTATACAGGTATAGATAACCTCCTAATGTCTACTATCATCATTATTAGAAATAAAAACAACACAGTAATGAACTTTATATAATTTTTAAAGATATTTATTTATTTGTGGATATATTTAGAGAGGGGAAGGGAGGGCGAAAGAGAGGCAGAGGAACATCAATGTGTGGTTGCCTCTCACGTGGCCCCCACTGGGAACCTGGCCCACAACCCAGGCATGTGCCCTGACTGGGAATCGAACCAACAACCCTTTGGTTCGCACCCTGAGCTCAATCCACTGAGCTATACCAGCCAGGGCATATTTATATTAATAAAGCATTTTTAATGTTCTAAGTATTTTTACATCTTTTAAGATCCCTGGCCCTGAGCCCACCCACCCAGAACCAGCACCGGAGAGGTGCAATTCTCTTGTGGGTAGTGGGGGCAGTGACTGAAAGTGGGGCAAGCCTTGAGCAAGCAGCAATGTTCCCTCTTGGACCCCTCCCCCACAGACAGCACCACAACACAGCAACGTGGGTTGCCCAGCCCTGGTGAATGCCTAAGGCTCTGCCCCTTACAATACAACAGGTGCACCGAGACCAAGAAATATGGCCCAAATGAAAGAACAGACCAAAACTCCAGAAAAAGAACTAAGCAACCAGGAGACTGCCAACCTATCAGATGCAGAGTTTAAAACACTGGTAATCAGGATGCTCACAGAAAAGATTGAGTGTAATGTCTCAAAATAGAGGAAAAAGTGAAGGATTATACAAAGTGAAATAAAGAAAAATACACAGGGAACACAGAGTTCCGGTCAAGATGGAGGCATAGGCAGAAACGCTTCACTTCCTCGCATGATCAAAAGAAAGATAACAACCAATTTAAACACAAAGAACAACCAGAACGGCCAGAAAACCAAACTGCACGGAAGTCCAACAACCAAAGAGTTAAAGAAACATTCATCTAGACCAGTAGGACGGGGCACAGTTGGGGACAGAGAGGATGTGGCAAGGCAAGGCAGCAGACCACAAGGGAGATCCCACATTCGTGTGTGGATAAGCCAGGAGGAACAATGGGGAAGCGAGACAGACCATGAAACCCAGGGTTTCAGCGTGGGAAACTAGATGCAAAACCTCTGGCTATTAAAATCCGTGGATGCTGTGGCAGCAGGGGAAATTCCCAGTCCTGTCCCAGTCTCGCAGGAGGAGTCCTCTGCAGAGACCCACGAGATCCTACAAAATATACAAACCCACCCACCTGCGAATCAGCACCTGAAAGGGCACAGTCTGCTTTTGGGAAATGAGGGAAGTGAAGGAAAATGGGGTAAGAGGTGAGCAATTCTGACCCCTACCCAACAGACAACACCAAAATGTAGCAAAGTGGATTGCCCCACCCTGGGGAATACTTAAGGCTCTGCCCCTTACAATGTAACAGGTGTGCTGAGATAAAGAAATATGGCCCGTGGCGGACTCTGGCCAGCAGAGGCGACAGCAAACCTGTGGGGAAAAAGGGGACAGCACGGCCACTCTCTCAAGAGGAGAGCGCCCTGACCCTTGCCTAGAAAGGTTTTTATTGTTTTTCTTGGGTCTTATATCAAAGAAGGATTTATTATCTATTACACAGAATATTATTGTCTACATTTTAGGTACAATCAAGGAAATGAAAATGACACATGCAGAAGGGAAAGGCGGCGAGCTGATCAGCTCCGTCCTTGGGAAAGTTCACACAGGCTTTGGAAATTACCTTGAAGATAGACAATATACGTTTAGCTGTTTCAGACCAGGGTGAGGGAGTTTTAGCAAGAATAAGCCATAACAGTCTGGATACATTTTCTAGGCCTGATTCCCACGGGAAAGCTCGGTTTGAAGGTCTGGCTCCTGCCCACCACATCACTTCTGTAGGTTTTCCATACAGGGCTGAGTCACATTTCCCAGACCAAAACAAACCGGTCCCCTACATGGCCCATATGAAAGAACAGATCAAAGCTCAAGAAAAAGAACTAAGCAACAAGGAGGTAGACAACCTATCTGATGCAGAGTTCAAAACACAGGTAATCAGGATGCTCAGATAATTGATTGAGATCGGTTGCAAACTGAAGGAAGAAATGAATGCTACACAAAGTGAAATAAAGCAAAAAATACAGGGAACCAACAGTGAAGGGAAGGAAACTGGGACTCAAATCAACAATTTGGGAAAAAAGGAAGAAATAAACATCCAACCGGAACAGAATGAAGAAACAAGAATTCAAAAAAATGAAGAGAGGCTTAGGAACCTCTGGAACAACTTTAAATGTTCTAATATTAGAATCAGAGGGGTGCCAGAAGAAGAGGAAGAACTAGAAATTGAAAACTTACCTGAACAAATAATGAAGGAAAACTTGCCCAATCTGGCAAAGGAAATAGACTTCCAGGAAGTCCAGGAAGCCCAGAGTCCCAAAGAAATTGGACCCAAGGAGGAACACACCAAGGCACATCGTCATTAAGTTACCCAAGGTTAAAGATAAAGAGAGAATCTTAAAAGCAGCAAGAGGAAAAGAGAGTAACCTACAAAAGAGTTCCCATCAGACTGTCAGCTGATTTCTCAAAAGAAACCTTACAGGCCAAGAAGGGGCTGGAAGGAATTATTCAAAGTCATGAAAGGTAAGGACCTACATCCAAGATTGCTCTATCCAGCAAAGCTTTCATTTAGAATGGAAGGGCAGATAAAGTGCTTCCCAGATAAGGTAAAGTTGAAAGAGTTCATCATCACCAAGCCCTTTTTGTATGAAATGTTAAAAGGACTTAGATCAAAACTATGAAAAGTAAAATGACAACAAACTCACAACTATCAGCGACTGAACCTAAAAAACAAAAACTTAGCAAACAATAGAATAGGAACAGAATCATAGAAATGGAGATCACATGGAGGGTTAAGAGTAGGCGGGGGAAGAGGGGAGAATAGGGGAAAATGTACAGGGAATTAGAAGCATAAATGATAGATATAAAATAGACAGGGGGAGGTTAAGAATAGTATAGGAAATGGAAAAGCCAAAGAACCTATATGTACAACCCATGGACATGAACTAAGGGTGGGGAGTGCTGGAGAGAGGGGTTGCAGGGTGGAGGGAGTTAAAGGGGAGAAAAAATGGGACAACTGTAATAGCATAATTGAAAATATATACTTAAAAATTATATATATATTTTTTACGAAAGTTAAAGTCAAGCCTTGAGTGTTGTGGCTCGGTTGGGCACTGTGCTGCAAAGCGAAAGGTCACTGATTTGATTCTCAGGCAGAGCACATGCCTGGATTGCTGGTTTGGTCCCCAGCCAGGACATGTGTGAGAGGCAACCTATCACTGTTCCTCTCCCTCTCTCCTTCCCTCCCTCTCTAAAATTAAATAAATAAAATCTTAAAAGAAAAAAATCCTTGGCCCTGGTCTGGTAGGTCAGTTGATTAGAGTGTTGTCCCGATACTCCAAGTTGGCAGGTTTGATCCCTAGTCCAGGCACATATAAGAATCATCTAAAGAATCAAACAAATTTTACCTAGGTGGCTGGCTCAACAAGGGATAAAAAATTTTATCCATTTTAATTATAACCCATAACATATATGAAGAAATCCTCACATCAAAAAGCCTTTGAACATAGGATTTGAGTTGACCAAATGATTCCTTTTTTTTTTTTTTTTTGAGGAGCAAAACATTCTGCATTCTTTTTTTTTTTACATTACTTTATTGTTGTTCAATTACAGTTGTCTGCATTTTTTTCCCACCCCTCCCCCATCCCATCCAAACTCACCTCCCTCCCTTGCTTCCCCCCTCCCCCTTGGTTTTGTCCATGTGTCCTTTACAGTAATTACTGAAAACCCTTCTCTCTACAGTCCCCTCCCCCTTCCCCTCTGGCTATTGTTAGATTGTTCTTAATTTCAATGTCTCTGGTTATATTTTGTTTGCTTTTTTCTTTTGTTGATTATGTTCCAGTTAAAGGTGAGATCATATGGTATTTGTCTTTCACTGCCTGGCTTATTTCACTTAGCATAACACTCACCAGTTCCATCCATGCTGTTGCAAAGGGTATAAGCTCCTTCTTTCTCTCTGCTGGGTAGAATTTCAAAATGATAACTTTTTAAGTACCTTTAAGTGTTTGTAACTTTTCTAGTTAGACTGAAATTTTCCCTTACTTCTACATTTTATTCCTAGGTCTAATGATATAGCGATTTCCATTTTAAAAGCTTGTCCTGGTTGGGTGGTTCAGTCGGTTGCAGCACTGTCTGGTACACCAATAGGTTGTGGGTTCGATCCCTGGTTGGGGTGCATATGGGAGGCAACAGATCTGTTTGTCTTTCACATTAATGTTTCTCTCTCTGCCTTCTTCTTGTTCTAAAACCAATGAAGCCTATCCTCCAGTAAGAATTAAAAAAAAAAAATCTTCCTAAGCTCTCCAATGAAACTGTTAAAGAAAAATCCCATGACACTGAGCTTGACTCATCCTCTAACAGATTCCATCCTTGGTATGTTGCAATTGTTACATTTTTTTTTCCAAAAATGAATCTCATATAGAGTCTCAGGCCCAACATACAAGCTGTATTTCTGAAAGACGTATCATCAGACATACTGTGTCCCCCACCATCAGCAGTATGATATACAACTGAGAGACTAGATTTATTAGAAGACACCAATAAATGTCAGCCTTAGAGCCACACTGGAAGTGACCATTTTGGGTACTCCTAACTTCAAATACAGCTCTAAATACTGGGGCATAAACTCTATGCCCCAGTGTAGCGTAAAGGTGCTTAGGATCCTATAACCTGGATATCCAGACCCAGTGAGAACTGACCCTGGCATTCATAAGGACTCCAGAGAAATCCGACTCTCCTGAGCAGACATCTACCTCCCAGGAGCCTATGGGTCAAGACGACATCAAGGCTGGACCACTTTCTCCAAAGACCTTCTGATCCCGGATCTAACAAGGGAAGTTGTATTTAGACTTCCATCTCATTTTATTTACATTGTGCGTCTGGAAATCCTACCAGAGTCTGAATTCTTCGTGGCTATGCTTCTGCTTGTTATTTGCGCTGACTCTAGTTCAGGGTGTTCTATAAGGCTGGGATTTATTGCTGGATTCATTGGAACTCGGTGTGGATTTTTGAGGCTTGTGTTGGGGGAACCTTCCCCTAGGGAGGATTTACTCACTTCTACCAGGAATCTAGGGCACTACCAACCTAGACAAATGTTAAATGTGCAGCGCGTAGTCTTTACAGACACGCAGAGAGTATGAGCTCAGGCCACAGACTGGCAGGAAGGTGGACCCTTAGCCCCATAGGCTTACGGGATATTTTCCTTCCTTCAGCCAGAACCGAAGTAAGGCAGACAAGTTTCTCTGCTCTTTACTTTTTCAGGTGCAAATTTTCTTCTAATTCAACCTTTCTCTGAAGGTAAATTCTTTGTAGTGTTCTTAGAGTCTTCAGTCTAACTCTCACCTGAGCTCAATGCTTTGCTCCTGGCCCACGTCACCTTAAAACTAGAACTGTAGGCCACCAACGCCCTCAGGATTTGCTCGCCTCCCTGAATGTATGCTCGCTTCCTCCTGGCCTCAGCGGATTTCCCTTTGCAAGTTCAGGCATATGTTTTAAAAGATGTTATAGTTAAAATATTCTTAGGTGTGTAGCAGCAAAATAATTTCTAAAATTTAGTCTGTCATAGTGCCAAAAATAGAACTCTATAAATTCTATCTCTTCCTGGCTATCTCACAAATACAAATCTTTGGTAGTGACCTGTCTCTCTACTACCATGACTAATTTTCCTTCAAAAATAAATGACACTACTTCCCATCCACCTATTTACAACAGAAAAAACTGAGCACACCTTCCCTCCTCTTTCAATCTTTCACAGCCCAGTATAACCCTTGGAATCTAAGTTCTAAATATCTCTTGAATTTATTCTCTCCTTCATTCTGGCTACTGCCTTCAGAACTCATCATTTCTTTTCTGGATCACTGAAATAATCTCCCTGCTTCCTGCTTACCTCCTTCAAATCCATCCTTCACACAGCAACCAGGATAACCTTATTTAAAATAAACATCTGACCATGTCATTTGCATAATTAACCACCTTCATTGGCTCCTCATTGCCATCAAAATAGTATC
>PVKU01017538.1:0-11189 GCA_004027475.1 Anoura caudifer
CTCTTTTTATACCATTGTTGCTGAGAGTACATCTTCTCCTGTCCCCTGGGGTCTGGGCTGTTGCACAGACTGGAACCTCGAGTTGCCCTGGTCCTTCTCTGCCACTTCCCAGGACCTCCAGGAGGCTCTCTCTAATTGTTTTTCCCATGTGCATCAAGGTTTGGTGTCTTTTCATTACAGCTCCAAAAGGCCCCCAGTGATTTCAGAGGTGTATCTAGCTCAGCTCAGCGAAGAGAGATACTCAGCCCCCAGTCCCATGAGAACCACAGTTAGATGGTCATCTCTGACCTGATGAAGGCTTATGAAGAGGTGTCCTTCCTCTTGTGTGAATCCCTGCTCTTTTGCCCCTTCTGCAATATACAAGGCTTGTGCAGAAAGTATCCATCCATGTACTATGAAAAATAGAGACACTTATTGATGAAGATACAAGGAACATTGTACATAGGACAATGATGCCTCAGTCCTCTTCAAAATAGGCACCTTGAGACCTCACCTAATTCTCCGAATTGCCATCAGCTGCCCTGTCGTATTTTTGGGAATCTCATCGATGTTCTGAAATCTCTTCCCTTTCAAAGGTGATTTTAGTTTTGGGAAAAGCCAAAAATCACAAGGCACCAAATGTGGGCTGCAGTGGGGCTGAGTCAGCTGTGCGATTTGATGTTTTGGCAAAATCTTTACATGAGATGTGATGCATGAGCAGGTGCATTGTTATGATGAAGCTGCTAATCATCAGTTGCCCGTGGCTGTGGCCTTCTGAATCATCCCAATAGATTCTTTGGAAGAATTTTCAAGCTTAATGGCAAAATTTGATGCAAATTCATTGCTCTACTTGCTCAGTCATTTTGAATGTGATGGCCACACAGTACACATGCTCACTCAATGGCGTCTACTGCCCCTGCTGCCTAGTACTGTGAAGCTTTCATTGTTCACACATGTGCATTTTAGTCCACTGTCATTGGCTGCCGAGTTACATCAATGTCCTGCTAACCATTCTCATATTAACAGTGGTTGGACTTTTTCTGGACAGACCTTATATACACCTTCCTTCAGCCTCTTCAGGGACCATTTTCTAGCAGGTTTGTTCTCTGTGCTTTATCTTTTCCTACTTCCTTTTTCTTGAGTTATTTATTCCATTTATAAACATAAAAATGCAGATGTTTCTTCTGCTGGAAACCTTTTATTTTTGCCCCTCCAGATCAACTTTGTACTCTGTTCTGTACCCGTAGAGGTTAAAGTATATGGCCTCTGGTTTATGGTTGGATTTGGCTAATGAGAGACATTGGTGGAAGTTCAGAGGGCAGCAAGAAAGGTAAGTTGAGAAATATATTCCTCTGCATCTTTTCCTACCAATCTCCATGTTGGATAAAGTCTGTGTTCCTCTCCTGAAAGCCTCCTGCCCCTATCAGGTGGTTCCCCTGTGGTTCTTGTCAATACTGGTAGCTTTTTCTTCCCATTGCTTATCAGATCTGTCAGGTGGTAATGGCTTTTGAGGTTGCCAACCCAGGTGCATTTCACCTTCCTGTTTTCATTTTGTTTTATTATTATTAAACTCTTCCCATATCTTTGGAATTTTCCCTTCAATATATTCACCTCTCTCTTCTCGTTTTCATGTGCCATGTGTTTCCACCTGGGACTTTGGCCAGGATGACTCTTCATCTCCATGGTCTCTCTTCCTGCACCCTAGTCCTGAATCTGCTTCTTCTCTTTCCATTCTTTTATATACTTCCTGAAACACTTCTTTAATGTACAGCTCCCAATTCCTTAACTCTTCAAAACCTATCTGAAGAGTTATATTCACCTACTTACATTCACCTACTGAATCAAAATGTTCCATCTTCACTTATTTTCTAAAAGTTTACATTTAAGCAATATTATGGCTTATTCTTGCTCCTTTAATACTTGGACCTTCTCATTCTTTTTTTAAAAAATGATTTTATTTACTTATTTTTAGAAAGAGAGGAAAGAAGGAAGAAAGAGAGGGAAAGAAACACCAACGTGTAGTTGCCTCTCAAGCGCCCACCACTGGGGACCTGGCCTGCAGCCCAGGATTGTGCCCTTACTGGGAATCGAACCAGTGACCCTTTGGTTCACAGGCCCAGCACTCAATCCACTGAGCCACACCAGTCACAGCCTCATTTTTTAATTAAATATTTTATTGTTATTCTATTATAGTTGTCCCCATTTTCCCCCTTTGCCCTCCTCCACCAAGCCCAACCCCTGCTCCCACAGTCATTCCCCACACTGTTGCCTATGTCTATGGGTCATTCATATATGTTCCTTGATTATTCCTTTCCCTTTCTTTTCATCTTATCCCCTTCCCCTCCCTCTGGTCGCTGTCAGTCTATTCCTTGTTTCCATGCCTCTGGTTCTATTTTGCTGGTTAGTTTATTTTGTTTAATAGGTTCCTCTTATAGGTGAAATCCCATGTTATTTGTCATTCACCTACTGGCTTATTTCACTTAGCATAATAGTCTCCAGTTTCTCTTGCAGCATCTTGTTTCTATTTTGCACTTACTATTTCTGTCCTCTCCAGCCTCTCAAAACTATTTTTCTTGTGGTTAGATATCTCACATTCTTTTTTCCTGCTCTAAAAATATCCATATAATCTCTCCACCTTTATTAATATTTGCTCATTGGTTATTGATATGGTGGTGGTTGTTGCATTTCTTCAATTTTATTCCCAGATCTTCACTACTTTTGCACTTCAAATCTCAAATTTTACCTTTGCCCTCTCCTACTCCATTTTGCTTTTCTCCTGCCTTTTCTTTTTTCATTTTATATTTTATTTTTCCCTCTCTCAGCCTGGTTTTTGTTCCTCACTTTTATTATTTCCTCCCTCTCCATACTCTCAAAATCAATTTTCGTTCCTTTAGACATGTCATAAACTTTTTTTTTCTTTCTTTTTTCCTTCTGATTCCCATTCCACCAGTATTAATCTTTGCTCATTTGCCATTGATAGTGCTGTGATGGATCTTTTTCTCCAATTTGGTTTCTATTTCTTTACTACTTAAAACATTTTTTAAAAATATATTTTGTTCATTATGCTATTAGAGTTGTCCCATTTTCCTCCCTTTTATTCCCCTCTAACCTGCATCCACCTCTCTCTAGCACTGCCCCCCTTAGTTCATGTCCATAGGCCACATATAAGCTCTTTGCCTTCTCCATTTCCTATAGTATTCTTTACCTTCCCCCATCTATTTTGTACCTACCAATTATGTTTATTCCCTGTATCTCCCCCCCATTCCTCCCTTTTCCCTCCCAAATGATAATCCACCAAATGATCTTCATTTGTGTGATTCTGTTCCTGTTCTAGTTGTTTGCTTAGTTTTTTTTAGGTTAACTTGTTGATAATTGTGAGTTTGTTGTCATTTTACTGTTCATAGTTTTTATCTTCATTTTCTTAGATAAGATCCATTAACATTTCCTATAATAATGGCTTGGTGATAATGAACTCCTTTAACTTGACCTCATCTGGGAAGCACTTTATCTGCCCTTCTGTTCTAAATGATAGCTTCACTGAATAGAGTAATCTTGGATGTAGGTCCTTGCCGTTTATGACTTTGAATACTTCTTTCTAGCCCCTTCTTGCCTGTAAGGTTTCTTTTGAGAAATCAGCTGATAGTGTTACAGGAACTCCTTTGTAGGTAACTGTTCCTTTTTTCTTGCTGCTTTTAAAATTCTCTACTTATCTTTAATCTTAGGTAATAAAATTATGATGTGCCTTGGTGTGTGCTTCCTTGGATCCATCTTCTTTGGAACTCTCTGAGCTTCCTGGACTTGCATGTATATATTTCCTTTGCCAGATCAAGGAAGTTCTTCATTATTTTTTTCAAATAATTTTTCCATTTCTTGCTCTTTTTCTTCTCCTTCTGGCACCCCTATGATTTGGATGTTGGAATGATTAAAGTTGTCCTGGAGGTTCTTAAGTCTCTCTTCATTTTTTTTGAATTCTTGTTCCTTCATTCTTTTCTGGTTGAATGTTTATTTCTTCCCTCTGTTCCAGATCATTGATTTGAATCCCAGTTCCCTTCACTTCACAGTTAGTTCCCTATCTATTTTCCTTTATTTTCCTTCAATAGCCTTCACTTTTTCCTTTATTTTGTGGCCATTCTCAATAATTTCTGTGAGCATCTTGATTACCAGTATTTTGAACTCTGAATCTGATAGGTTGGCTATCTCCTCATTGCTTAGTTATTTTTCTGGAGTTTTTATCTGTTTTTTCATTTGGGACATATTTCTTTGTCTTTGTGTACTTGTTACATTGTAAGGGTCAGTGCCTTAAGTATTTGCCAGGCTGGGACAACCCACTTTTCTGCGTTGTGGTGTTGTATATGGGGGAGATGTCAGAGAGGGAACAATGCCATTTTCTTGGCTTTTGCCCCACTTTCAGTCACTTTCCCTGCTACCCACAAGTGAATTATGTCCTTTTGGGTGCTTCCCTGGTGCTGATTCCTGGGTGGGTGAGCTTGTGTACATTCTAAGACCCTGGGGACCACACCAACAGACTCTGCAATGAGACTGGCAGTTTCTCTCACCACTGCAACCCCCATAGATATTTATAGCCAGAGGTTTTGTGGCTTTCTTTTCCCAAGCTGGAACGCTGGGTCTTGCTCCCTAGTTGTTCTTATAACCAGTAAGAACAATCTGCATGAGAATATGGGACTACCCAATCCTCCAGCTGCTGCCTCACCCACCTGGTCCACCATAAAAGAGATACAGAAGGACACTTCATAATACTCAAGGGAAATATCCATCAAAAAGACATTAACATTGTAAACATATATGCACCAAACATAGGAACACTCAAATATTTAAGGAAAATCTGAGGACTTCAAGAAAGATAAAGAGAGTGCCACACTTATACTAGTGGATTTTAACACTCCACTGTCGACAAAAGATAGATCCTCCAGACAAAATATCAACTAGGAAATTGTGGTAGTAAATGATACACTAGATCAAATGGACTTCACTGATATATCTAGAACCTTTCATCCCAAAGAAGCAAAATACACATTCTTTTCAAATGCATACAGAACATTTTCAAAGTGAGACCATGAGATAAGACACAAAACAAAATTCAACAAATTCAAGAAAATTGAAATCATATCAAGCATTTTCTTGAATGACAAGGGCTTGAAACTAGAAACCAACCTGAAGGGAAAAACACAAAAACAGTCAAATGCATGGAGTCTGAATAGCATGCTATTAAGCAATGAATGGGTTAATAATGAGATCAAGGAAGAAACCAAAACATTTCTGGAAACAAATGAAAATGAACACACAACAGTCTGAAACCTATGGACACAGTGAAGGCAGTCATGAGAGGGAAGTTCATAGCAATACAGATGTACCTAAAAAAGATAGAAACATTTCAAATGAACAACCTAACCCTACATCTACAAGAACTGAAGGAACAACAACAAACAAGGGCCAGAGCAAGTAGAAGGAAGGACGTAACAAAGATCAGAGCATAATTAATTGACATGGCTACTAAAAGAATAATTCTAAGGATCAATAAATCCAGGAGCTGGTTCTTTGAAAAGATGAGTAGTATAAACACACCATTAACCATACTCATAAAGGAAAAAAGAGAAAGGACCCAAATAAATAAAATCAGAAACAAAAGAGGGTAAATTACAACCAATACCACAGAAACACAAAGGATCATAAGAAATTACTATAAACTACTATATGCCAAGAAGTTTGAAAACCTGGGTGAAATGAACAAATATCTGGAAACATATAATCTTCTAAAACTGAATCAAGAAGAAGCAGAAAGCTTGAAAAGACTGATAATAGCTAGGGAAATTGAAGCAGTAATCAAAAGAGTCCCAGCACACAAAAGCCCTGGACCAGATGGTTTCACACAAGAATTTTACAAAATATTTAAGGAAGAGCTAACCTCTATCTTTCTTAAAGTATTTCAAAAAAATCAAGGAAGAGGGAAGACTCCCAATCTCCTTTTATGAGGCCAATATCATCCTAATCCCAAAACCAGATAAAGACACAACAACAACAACAAAAAAGAAACCACAAGCCAATATTGCCAATGAGCATAGATACTAAAATCCTCAACAAAATATTGAAAAACAGCATCCAGAAATACATTAAAAAGATCATACACCATGATAAAGTGAGAATCATCCCAGGGGTGCAAAGATGGTACAGTATTTGCAAATCAATAAATATAATACACCAGATAAACAAAAGAAAAGACAAAAGTCACATGAGCATATCAATAGCTGTGGAAAAAGCATTTGATAAGGTACAGGACTCATTTATGATAAAAACATTCAGCCAAGTGAGAGTAGAAGGAGCATTCCTCAACATAATAAAGGCCATATATGAGAAACCTATAGCCAACATCATACTCAACAGGCAAAAAATTAAAGCTTCCCCACTCAGATCAGGAACAAGATGAGGGTGTCTGCTTTCACCACTTCTACTCAACATAGTATTCAGATGCTCTAGCTATAGCAATCAGACAAGAAAAAGAAATAAAAGATATCCAAGTTGGAAAGGAGGAAATAAAATTGTCATTGTTTGCAGAAGTCATGATATTGTACATAGACAACCCTATAGACTCCACCAAAAAACTACTCGACCTAATAAGTGAATTTGAGAAAATAGTGGGGTACAAAGTTAATATTCAGAAATTGAAGGCATTTTTGTACAACAACAATGAAATATCAGAAAAAAAAGGAAAAAATCTCATTTGTTATAGCAACTAAAAAATGAAGTATTTAGGAATAAAATTAGCCAAGGAGGTAAAGGAACTGTACTCAGAAAACTACACGACACTGAAAAAAGAAATTAAGGAAGACACAAATAAATGGAAGCATATACCATAGGACCTCACCTATAAGGGGAACCTAATCAACAAATCAAACAATCAAGCAAAATAGAACCAGATACATGCAAATAAAGAGCAAAGTGACAGTCACCAGAGGGGGTTTAGGGGCATAATGGGAGAAAAAAGGGGAAGGTCAAGTTAAGGAACATATATAAAGACAATGGGGAGGAATTTTGGGTAGGGCAGGGGAGAGTAATGGGGGAAAAATAGTGACATGTGTAAACTGAACAGCAATAAAAAAAGAATAAGTTGGTAAAGAATGTGAGGGGTAAGAGACTAGAAGCATTACAGATTGAGATGGGCCATCCTGAGCAAAGCTCTATGGGAAGAGAAGGTATGATGATGGTAGAACCAGAGAGCAGAGAGGAGAAGAATGGAAAGGGATGAAGCTGGAGCAGTCACTTAGGCCTAACCCAGGGGTCCACAAACCATGACCTGCCAGACAAAGTCAGCCTGCTCTTTGTTTTTGTAAATAAAGTTTTATTGAAACATGCACAAAAAATAGGTGAATAAATGTTGAGTTTGAGTTGCAGAACGGTCTAGATGAATTTCAAAGTGTGATGCTGGTATTCATATCCAGTGACAGTGACATTTTAACCTTCTCTCTTGAATGTTACTGTGTTTCTATTAATGTCTGACTATTAGAATTTTTAGTATCACTTTTAAGTAACATGAAAGTAAATGGTAATGTTTTGAAAGTTAATTTCAAAAAATTAAAATAAAAATTAAAGTCCTATTAGTAATAGTTTATGGAGATAGAGTACATTATATATTTAATCAGTATGTGAAATGCATTTTGTTTGCCACATTAAATATACCTAATATTTCAGCAAGTTTATTAAATAAAACATTAAGGTGGCTGGGTTTTTAAAAATGATGCAGCTTGCTAAAATTAAGATATATTAACTTATAAATTATTGTCAAGTTACAGCCAAAGAGAGTCACTGATTTGTCAGAACATTTGGGAAATTTTCTTCTTGACTGTAAAAGAACATGGTCAGACAAATAAACAGTTCTGTATGAATTGTAATTATTTACATTCTTAAGATTGGTAACAATAAATTATATGTTGATAAAATGTGAAGTCAAACTAAGAAGGATTTGGGAATAATAATGCAGTTATTACTCAGGCCACTGAAAAAGTCTTTGGGGAGAGATGATATAGAAATCCAAAGGAAGAACACTGGCAAGCATTTCTCAGGTAGGCTTATTCTCTACAGTTGAAATTACAAGGTATTTCAGAAAATCTATAAATACCTAAAATTACCGTATCTGATACACTGTCATCTGCCCTGAGAAAGTATGTTCTCTGTGACAGTTTTCACAATCAACTTGCTGAAAGGAAGGGTGAATCTGCTCAATGGGTTTCTTCAAGGCATTAGATGAACTTAAATATAGTGAGAGAATTACATATATGATTTTGAATGGATTGGTGATATAGTCTAAAATGGATGACGATAATAAGAGGAATCTCATTGTGGTGTGCAAGACTATGAAACATTATGACTTTAGAAAAGAAGAATTTAATGAGGGGCATATTGCTGCTTGTCTGATAAACCATCTTCTGAATTCAGAAGTGGAATAGAATCAACAAGTGGATGCTCTAACCCACTTTTTGGAGGATTCTTCCTGAGTATGTGAGATAAGTGGTGATGAGGTCATTCTAGTGAATCTATGATGGGCAATAAGTAAAAAAATAAATAGATAAATAGTCTCATCCACTGACTCCCTCTGAAATCCAAAATTGTACTTTGTCAACAGGGACAACCAGAGAGTTAAGACCATTTTGGGACACTATGCAGAGTGACATAAAGCTAGCAAGTGGATTTCATTGGCCCCAGGAGGGTATTGATGGGTCCTGCTGGGATAGGTACATATTCTGGATTTAGATTTGCATATTTTGGTAATGGAAGCAAATGTTTCTTTTTTAAAAAGATTTTATTTATTTATTTTTAGACAGAAGGTAAGGGAGGGAGAAAGAGGGAGTGAAACATCAATGTGTGGTTGCCTCTCATGCACCTCAACAGGAGGCCTGGCCCACAACCCAGGCATGTGCCTTGACTGGAAATCAAACCAGTGACACTGTAGTTCACAGGGTGGTGCTCAATCCATTGAGCTATACCAGCCAGGGTGGAAACAAATATTTTTAATAACATCAGAGGATTAGACAAAAGAAATATTAATTTTGGTTCTTCATATCATGGGACCCATATTACCACCTCATACAACAGAACCAAAGAAAAAAACAGGGATTAATCTACTATCTGGAGTGATGAATTCCAATTAATTACCAAGAGCAAATTAGTTTGCTTTTGATGGAGACAAGTAGTTTTGGTTCGGAACTCAACCAAAAGTTGGTAGTACTTTCATGTAAAGGTTAGTAGAAAAGTATACAAACAAAAAAGATTGCTAAATCCTTAGAAGGATGACTGAGAATTCAGGCCCTTCAGGAATGAAGGTTTTGGTCACCCTACCAAGTTTTGACAGTTGGGGGAAATATGGTAGATATCAATTGTGACCTTGTGAACAATTATAGAAATTAGAAATGTGGTGGCTTTGGATAGTCTTACTTACTTTTCATATGCAAGCTTTTATTTCTATAAGCTAACCATTTTCTTTTCTCTCCTTTCCATTTTTATTTTATATAAAGTTATTGGAAATTAACTTTACAATTTTGTCTTTAGGTAACAGAATATTCAGTGAGTGAATTTGAAGAAGAAATAATATAGATCCAGCAATGCATACAATTCAATGACTTTTGGATTTTGCATTTTGTTATTTTTGGAAAAAGGTGAGTTTCTTTATTTGTGTGAATAGCCATATCTTTTAAAATAAAATAGAAGTGTTGAGTTGTTTTATTGTCATATGAAAATTTGAATGTGTATTATAGAGTGTATATGGAAGTTGAGTATTCAAAGGTGTATCCCATGATGGTAATCAACATATTGTAAGTTACAAACTCATACTTTTTGGCTTGCTCTGGTAAGTGGATCTGGGCCCTTTAAATGCCTTTGACAGCTGGAACAATGGGAAATTTTGTTGGTGGAAAATACTGGAGAGAAATTGCAAGAAGAAAGTTTATTTTATTTTTAATTGAGATGAAATTCATATAACACAACATTTAGGAATTTACCTATTTTAAAGTGACTTCCATGACATTCACAATGTTGTGCAGCTATCATTTTTAATTACAGGAATTTCCTTGATGTCAAGGAACATGTATAAAAGACCAATGGACAAAGACAACCTGGGGTGGGGGAGGATTGAATGCAGGAGGTGGGGGTGGGTAGAGTGGGGGAGACTAATAGGGATAATTGTAATTGAACAACAATAAAAAACAAACAAATACTGCACTAAAACTTTCAGAGAATGAAAAGCAGTTTGAGCATGATTAATTGACTCTTCTAGATGTATTTTCCTCATAAACTTAAGCAACTTCCCGATTTCAAGGAATTTAATACAGTGCATTCATGTTTCTTTGTTCCCATGTGTTTCTCTGTGTGAAACAATACATTGCTAAGTACAGTGAACCCAAGGCTTCTTTCACAAAAATATCAATATATAACATGCCATTTCCAGTTATAGAGTTGTAACACAGGTTGTTTCTTAATAGTTCTGTAGTGAACTTTTCATAACTTGTTCTGCCCATAAAACAAAGTTAACCTAAATTTCTAACACCATACTTAAGAGACTTGAGGTTAAGCCTGTCTTATTTCAAGAGACATTAATTTCTATGCTTCTCACTACTTTATAACTAACAACTTTAACACACAAATCTAGAAAAACATTACAGCAAACTTTAACAATTTTCAATCCTCAACTTGTTTCTATCATGGTCTTCTTCCCAATATCAACTTCAAAGCCAACTGAAACATAAGCTTATGCATAACTGCAGTTCAGATGACATAAACAGAAATAGCAGTCCACAAGGTGTAACACAGTTGTTAATTTTAGCTGTCTTCTAAAGCTTTCGATGAAAACTGACACTGCTGACACCTTTGTCTGTCTATTAACATTCTCATGTGCAGAACTAAACCGAATTTTAACTTCTAATCCATTCTCAACCCTGTACTCTACCATTGAACTAAGCTTAAATAAAAGGCTTTACACAAACAAGGAAAAGAAATTTTCAACACTCTCAAAAGAAATCCTGTACCCTTTAAACAGTTATTCCCCATTTCCCTTTTCTAGCCCATGGCAATCATTTATCTGCTTTCTGTTCTCATGGATTTGCCTATTTTGGACATTTCATATAGAGTCATGCAATATGCCTTTTTCTGTCTGTCTTCTTCATCTTAGCATAATACTTTCAAGGTTCATCCATGTTGTAGCATGC
>PVKU01017539.1:0-11182 GCA_004027475.1 Anoura caudifer
TCAAAAGGTAGGTCCATTTTTAGTTTTCTTAGAAAATTCCATACTGCTTTCCATAGTGGTTGTACCAGTCTGCAGTCCCACCAACAGTGTACTAGGGTCCCCTTTTCTCCACAACCTCTCCAACACTTGCTGTTTGTTGCTTTGTTTATGATGGCCATTCTGACTGGTGTGAAGTGGTATCTCATTGTGGTTTTAATTTGCATCTCTCTGATAGCTAGTGATAGTGAGCATCTTTTCATTTGTCTCTGGATCCTCTGTATGTCCTCCTTGGGGAAGTGTCTGTTCAAGTCCTTTGCCCATTTTTTAATTGGGTTGCTTGTCTTCTTAGAGTGGAGTTGGGTGAGCTCCTTATATATTTTGGAGATTAAACCTTTGTCTGAGGTATCATTGGCAAATATGTTTTCCCACAGAGTTGGTTCTCTTTTTATTTAGATACTGTTTTCATTAGCCATACAGAAGCTTTTTATTTTGATGAGATTCATTTTTTTAATTTTTTCCTTTATGTCCCTTGCTCTAGAGGACATATCAGTAAAAATGTTGCTGTGTGAAATATCTGAGATTTTCCTGCCTATGTTCCCCTCTAGGACTTTAATGGTGTCATGACTAATATCTAAATATTTTATCTACCTTGAATTTATTTTTGCGTATGGTATAAGCTGATGCTCGAGTTTCATGGTTTTGCATGTAGCTGTCCAGCTCTCCCAACAACATTTGTTTAAGAGGCTATTTTTACTCCATTTCATGTTGCTGTCTCCCTTGTCAAATACTAATTGGCTATAGAGACTTGGGTTTATTTTTGGGTTCTCTGTTCTGTTCCATTGGTATATCTGTCTGTTTTCATTCCAGTACCAGGGTGTTTTTTATTACAGTAGCCTTGCAATACAGTTTGGTATCAGGTACTGTGATCCCTTCTACTTTGCTCTTCTTTCCCAAAATTGCAGCAGCTATTCAAGGTTATTTATGGTTCCATATAAATCTTTGAAGTGTTTGTTCTATATCTGTGAAATATGCCATTGGTAGTTTAATAGGTATTGCATTGAGTCTGTAAATTGCTTTGGGTAGTATGGACATTTTGATGATGTTAATTCTTTTGATCCATGAACACGGTATACATTTCCATTTGTTTCTGTCTTCTTTAATTTCTTTCTTCAGTGTTGTGTAGTTTTCTGAGTACAGGTCTTTTACCATCTTGGTTAGGTTTATTCCTAGGTATTTTATTTTTCTTGTTGCTATATCAAATGGGATATTTTTCTTGATTTCTGCTTCTGAGGCTTCATTGTTGGTGTACAGAAATGCCTTTGATTTCTGGATATTGACTTTGTATCCTGCTGTTTTGTCTAATTCATTTATTAGGTCAAGCAGTTTTTTTGGCAGACTCTATAGGATTTCCTATCTACACTATCATGTCATCTGCAAACAATGCCAGTTTTGCTTCCTCCTTTCCAAATTGGATGCTTTTTATTTCTTCTTCTTGTCTGATTGCTGTGACTAAAACTTCCAATACTATGTTGGATAGGAGTGGTAAAAGTGGACAACCTTGTCTTGTTCCTGATCTTAGTGGAAAAGATTTTAGTTTTTGCCTGTTGAGTATGATGTTGGCTGTAGTTCTCTCATATGTGGCCTTTATTATGTTGAGGAATGCTCACTGTATTCCCACTCTGCTGAATGTTTTTATCGTAAATGGGTATTGTACTTTATCATATCCTTTTTCCACATCTATTGATATGATCATGTGATTTTTGTCTTTGCTTTTGTTTATGTGATGTATTATGTTTTTTGACTTGTGAATATTGTACCATCCTTGCATCCCTGGGATGAATACCACTTGATCATGGTGTATGATCTTTTTAATGTGTTACTGGGTGTGGTTTGCCAATATTTTGTTGAGGATTTTAGCATCTATGTTCGTCAGCAATATTGGCCTGAATTTTTCTTTCTTTGTTGTGTCTTTGTCTGGTTTTGGCATTAGAATGATGCTGGCTTCATAAAAAGAGTTTGGGAGTATTCCCTCTTCTTGGATTAAAAAAAAAAGTCTGCGAAGGATAGGTATTAGCTGTTCCTTAAATGTGATGTAAAATTCTCCTGTGAAACCATGTGGTCCAGGGATTTTGTGTGCTTGGAGTTTTTTGATTATTGCTTTGATTTCATCAGTTGTTACTGGTCTGTTCAGGCTTTTTGTTTCTTTTCCATTCATTGTTGGAAGATTATTTTTTTCCAGAAATTTGTCCATTTCACCTAGATTTTCAAATTTCTTGGCCTACAGTTCTTC
Source organism: Anoura caudifer (assembly GCA_004027475.1). Lineage (NCBI taxonomy): Eukaryota > Metazoa > Chordata > Mammalia > Chiroptera > Phyllostomidae > Anoura > Anoura caudifer. The sequence continues at coordinate 2,270 of PVKU01017539.1, forward strand.
ATAGTAATTTCTTACAACCTTTTTTTTTATTTCTGTGATGCCAGTTGTAATTTCTCCTCTTTTATTTTTGATTGTGTTTATTTGCATTCTCTCTCTTTTTTTCTTGATGAATCTCTTTGAATGCTTGTTGATTTTGTTTATCTTTTCAAAGAACCAGCTCCTGGATTCATTGATCCTTAGAATTGTTTCTTTAGTCTTTATGTCATTTAGTTCTGCTCTGATCTTGGTTATTTTCTTTATGTATTTGGGTGCTCCTATGTTGGGTGCATATATGTTTTTAATGTTTATGTCTTCTTGATGGGTCTTTCCTTGAGTATTATGAAGTGTCCTTCTTGGTCCCTTTTATGGCCTTTGATTTGAAGTCTATTTCATCAGACATAAGTATTACTACCCCAGCTTTTTTCCTGTCCATTTGCATGATTTTTTTTTTCTGAAGCTGTTCACTTTCAGTCTGTGTAGGTCTTTTGTTCTGAGGTGGGTCTCTTGTAAGCAACATATGTGTGGGTCATGATTTCTTATCCATTCAACTCCTTTTTGGCTTTTGATGGGAGTATTTAATCCATTTACATTTATAGTTGATTGTTACTTATTCATTGCAATTTTACTGCCTTCATACCTTTGTTCCTTTCTCTCTCACTGTTTTTCTTTCTCTTCTTAAACCAGTCCCTTTAGCATATCTTGTAGTGCTAGGTTGGTGGAGGTGTATTCTTTGAGACTTCTTTTGTATGGGAATCTCCTTATTTGGGCTCCCATTTTAATTGAGAACCTTGCTGGGTAGAGCAGTCTTGGTTACAGGCCTTTGTTTTTCATTACTTGGAATTTTTCTTACCATTCCCTTCTGTCTTGTAATGTTTCTGTTGAGAAGTGAGCTGTTAGGATTATTGTAGCTCCCTTGTATGCTACTTCCTATTTCTCCCTTCCTGCCTCTAAGATTCTCTCTTTGTCTTGGAATCACCATTTTAATTATGATGTGTCTTTGAGTGGGCCACTTTGCATTCCTCTTGATTAGGACTCTCTGTGTTTCCTGGATTGTGTGACTTTTTTCTCTCATCAAATTAGGGACGTTTTCCATCATTACTTTTTCAGACAGGTTTTCTATCCCTTGCTCTTCGTCTTCTCCTTCCTGTATCCCTATTATATGAATATTGTTACATTTCATGTTGTCTTGCAGTTCCCGTAACACCTCCTCATTCTTTCTGAGTCTTTTTTTTTCTTTTCTTGCTCTTTCCTTTTCTTGCTCTTTCCAAAGTAGGTGTTTTTCCTACTTTGTTCTCCAGCTCACTGATCCAATCTTCTGCTTCATTGATCCTGCTTTTGATTCCTTCTACTGTGCTCTTTAATTCAAAAATTGTGTTCTTCATTTCCTCTTGGTCCTTGTTAATAGTTTCTCTTTCCTTTGTCATGTTAATATAGTTTGCAGTGAGTTCATTGTCATTTCCCTGTAGTTTTTGGTAGTTCTCTGTGAACTCATTGAGCTTCCTGATAGCCAGTGCTTTGAACTCAGTATCTGATAGTTGACTTGCCTCTTTTTCATTTAGCATTCTTTCTGAGGCTTCCTCCTTTCCTTTCATTTGGGGATTGTTTCTTTGTCTTCCTATTGTTTTTGAGACTCTTCTTGTTAGCCTGTGCTTCTCAAATTGATCTGTTCTGACTCCCTGGATTTCTGGTGTGAAGTTCTATGGTAGGAGACCTGTGAGATTCATTGGGGCAGTCTCCTTCATCTCCTGAGCTAGCTGGTTTTGGGCTTTTGTTTATATTGGCTCTCTGTATGTCTTTGGGTTTTTATTGTTTTTGGGTCTTTATTTGGTGGGTCCTTACTTCTAGCTGGTTATCTGAGGGTCAGTCCAGTCACCAAGCCTTGTATGCTATTGTTCATGTTCTTACAGGTTGTATTGAAGCTGGTTCTTCAGTCTTTCCAATGTTATATGGCTTCTGTCTCATCATTGTTTAGTTTTTTTTGTTGTGGATAATTTCTCTGCCATTTAGTTGTAATTCAAGATTGGTCCTGGGTGGTGGCTAGTGTGGCTTTCACTTACTACTCTGCCATCTTCCTTTTTTTATCTCTTAGTAGTTCCTTTTTTGGTAGATTCTCTCTTCCAGCAGGTATATGGCATTCAGAGCTCCCCGTACTCTTTTATGTGATCAGTTGGAGGGGGAAGGCAAAATGGATTAAGACAGCAGGAGTGTATCTTATAGGATTTAAAGTACCAACTGGTAGAGAAGAGATAGGAGATATTTTGTATAAGCATAATGTTTTCCATAATATTTCATCCAACTAGCCACTTTTTAGAAAGGGTAGAAAAGAGGTAAGACTCTTGTTAGAGGGGCAAATGATTGTGAGCTTAATCCAGAAAACAGAGCACTTGTGGGAGGTCAGCTTATGAGATACAGTGAGAGAAAGGATAGAAAATAGACATAGTGTACCAGACGATAGAGTTAACCACAACAGTAATAAAGGTCTGGAATATAGTGAAATGGGCTAAGATCCAGGTGGGGTGCTGTGTAGTATTTACAATATACAAAATAACAATTATTTACACTAATACTGGAACAACAATACTATGACAGAAACTATATGATTTGAATAACAAGAATAGAAAGTACATGACCTGGAGTAGTGTGCTATTGGAACACAGGTAAAGTAAAGGAAGGAAAATTAAAACACAGATGAAAGACAGAGCGAGGCAAGCCAGTCAAACAATGCAATCAAACAAACAAATAAAACAAATAAACTGAACAAAAAGAAGATAAATAAAAATATACTAGGCTTTAATGGACTTCTGGCCAAGACGGAGGCATAGGTAGATACACTGTGCTAACCAAAGGAAGGACAACAAAAAATTTAAAAAGAAAAACAACCAGAACTGCCAGAAAATTGAACTGTAAGTCTGACAACTAAGGACATGGCAGACCCTTCTGACTCAGCTGGCACCCCAGAACAGGGTCTCAGAGTCCATGAGCCATCGTCATGATGAACAACACACCAACTTGGTGGGAATATGCATACATCAGCCCAACATAAGGGCTGATGACCCCGAGTTCTTTCCGGGAATGCTGTCAGGTGTGTTAGATTCAGAGGAATAGGATTTTCTTCCTAGGTCGCTCTCTCTTGCGACCGCTCTGTAACTCTACATTTTCTGTTAAGCAGAATGCTCCCTCTCCCAAGCTTTTGCGGGGAGGTGACCTAACCAAGGTCTGGGCTTAGGAGAAAGAGGAAAGATTTTCCCTTTAATCAGCTTTAAAAACACCAACTAGTTACAGGACAGTTTATAGGCATCTCAGCAAATTTGTTCTTTTAAGGCACTTCTTGCGGCCCATTAAAAAAAAACTTCTTTGAAGGTTTCTGCGGACCTCAACATGGGGAACGGGCTCTCTAAGAACTAGAGCAATGTTTTAGGTTCAGCCGCATCTTGGGGCTGCTGAATGCCTCCCAGATATGGGATCTTTACATTTTGGAAGTACAGAAAGGAAGGGCACTACACACGCTTCAGGGCGGGGCACAGTGTGCAGGGCGGCTGCTTGGCAGTGACTCGGCCCAGCGGCTGGACCAATGTGGGGCTCACTTGGGGCTTGGGGATAGGGGCTCCCAGCTCCATGGCCCAGCCATGGAGTCAGGCCCACAGCTGCCATGCCCGCAGGACGTGTGCCCCAGGCGGTGACCCGCGGAACGCCACAGCGTCACCTGCTGCTGCCGCGTAGGGTCTCTTTGCCATCCGAGCCAGCTGTGCTGGGGGAGGAGACCTTCCCTGCCCCTAGGCACACCAGCGCACTTGAAACCATTTTTTTAAAAAAAAGTAAATGTATTTGCCAGTAAAGACTGTTTCTGAAAGTTGTGGGTGTGTTCATAGATTTGTCAGTCTAAAAGCATGCTGTAAGTGGGATAGGGGGTGCCATGTGTTAAAAAATATTAAAAATCCTCCTTGTTTATGCCAGAACCATGACCTTTATTGTAAAAATGAAATATAGGTATATTATCTTCCTTGTAAAACTAGTCCTTTTCCGCAGAAAACAAAATACAATTTTTTAACTCAGTATATGTAAACACTGATCATTTCCTTGGGTAAGAACTGGCTATTCTCCCAAAGGAAACAGTTAATCAATCCAGTCACAAAAGGCCCTTGGCACACAACCACTTTCTTGTCTAAAACATATTTTTTCAGAGCACCTCCCTGCCTCCAATCTTTCCCACTTTCCTTGAAAACTGTGAATGCATTGCAGCTTGCAGAAACAGCAGGGGGCCTGTCTTTCCAAGCTAAGCTAAAATATATAAGCCCTCTGGCTTGAGGGCTTTAATCATTTAAAATGGCCTCAGCAAATTAAAACTGATAATGGCCCTGGATACCTAGTCCATTCTACTCAGGGCTTTTTTTCTTTCTTTCTTTCAGCATTGGAATATCCAACTTAAAGCAGGAATATCTTACAATCCAACTGGTCAGAAAATTGTAGAATGGGCTCGTCATATTTTTAAAAATCTTCTTAAACAGAAAAATGGGGGAGTCATGAGTCCTTCCCCCCAAAATTTTATTATGTTAGCCAGGTTTACCTATAATTATCTAAATTGTGGTGATTGGCTTTGTACTCCAATTGAGAAACATTTTCAGAAGAAGGAGCCAAAGTCATCTTATCCTCAGGTTTACATAGAGATTCTCTGGGAGATGGCTCTTTGCAGGGCCTTGCAGATAACTTGGGGAAGAGGGTGCATTTGTTTCCATCCCTGCAGGTCCTGCCTGGCTACCAGCTAAAAGAGTAAAGCCTTACCGTGAATGGAACAGACACCAAGCTCTCCTACCTGGAGCTGAGAACCAATCGACTGACAGACCAGATGGCCCAGCTGACCCTGAACCACCAGAAAGAAAATGGATGCTTATACCATCACTTATGGGCCTGTGTCTGCCAACAGAGGAGGATGGGGCCTGCCCCAATGACAGGGGCTGAGGCTCGGGCACCTCCTGCAGAGGGCAACAACCCCTCGATGCCCCATAATGTTCAATGGTTGAACCCTAAAAACTGTTTCTATGGACTGAACTTACAAGTTTGGGTCCTAGCAGCCCTTGGATCCCCCTTTGTCTTAATCCTTATTTGTGCTTTATGATGTATGTGGAGGTTGTTTTCTTGAGGTCGCATTCAGGAACAGCAAATAGTAGGTTCCACAGGTTTAATAGCTACAATTGCATTTATGAATGAAAAAGCTGGGAGATTATATGTTGGGAACTGGCCTGCCTGATCTCAGAGGCTGTAGCACCCCATGGCTGGGCTGAGTAAGAGCCCAAGGGACCTGCTTCATCTGGGTCTGTTCTGTCAAGAGGACTAAGGAGATAAAGCTTATTTCTCTGGCAGGAGCGCTGCTTCTGCTTCATCCATATCTGGCCTCCAATGCTTGGTCAGTTAGCCAAAGATGGGTAAGATTCCCTCAAGGGATGGGTCACCTAAGACAGACATGACCACATGGATGGCCCTCAGGGAAGGACTCGGGGGCCACAGCAAAATGAGGGTGATGGACCCTGGCCCCCCGGCTATTCTGACATAGCCCGAGTCCCCATTGCCATCTGCAAGAAGTCTCTACCTAAGCCTGAAACAATGCCAGAGGTGGGTGCAGCCCTGTGCTGGAAAGGGCAGGTTCCCCGGGGAAATCAGAGAAAGAAAGCATAAAATCCTATGAAACTTACTTTGCTGATACCCTCGATTTAAATGATGTGGGTCCAAGCCTGAAATAAATGTTTCCCCAAAGTTTTATGGCCCTTTACCTATCTGACCCTGACTCAAAATAGGCCCTCAGAGTTCTTTGAATGTTATCTATTTGATCATTACTGCCTAACAATGCTTGATTGGGCTTAATCTGAGAATGTGGGTCTTTGGAACCACTGCTTGCTTACTGATTATAATAATGTTCTATGTATCTTGATATATTTGCAATATATTTTCCGAGGGTCATGTGGGAAACCAGCAAGCAGCAAGCTTTGTGGGATCACAGGGGTTCTATTAAAATAAAAGGGGGGAGATGTGGGAGATCCTTCTGCATGGTGTGGGCCCAGCTCCCATTCCACTCAGAGATGCACAGGACCCACGCTCACAGATAGGTTCTCTCATGGGTAATTAGATTTGCAATATACCTGGGCTGTTTGGAGTCTTGCTCTTTGCTAAAACCCCCTCAACCTGCAAGTGCTAAACCTTGGGCCCAGTGTAACTGGCTCAACTGCTTTTGCCTTTTCATTTGCTAATATCCTTCTTCTGTGATGTGATGAGGGGCATTGGCTCCTTTGTTGTAACCTGGGGATAGTGAAGGAGAACCATCTTGGAATGTGAGGACAGATTTAGAATAAAGGCCTGTCATGGCGGAGGCTGCAGCTTTTGCTTCTTTTGAGAAAAAAGCCATGCTGTCATCCTGTTTCCTCCACTGGACTTGGTAGTCTGTGTGTATGTTTTATTTCATCCATAATGACGTGGACACTGCTGGCCAGTGTCTGCATCACAAAGAGTTAAATAAGAAACATTCACCCAGAACAGTAGGAGGGGTGGAGATGGGCAGCTAGGGTGGAGGATGTGTGGGAAGGTGGTGGCTGTAGTACAGGGGTGGGCAAAGCAGTGTCTGGCATACCAGGCAAGGTGGCACCTGGTGGACTGGTCAGTCTGACAGTTGCATGCAGATAAACTGGGAGAAAAAACTTGGGAGTGAGGCAGTCTGCACAACCCAGCATTCCAGTGCAGAGCAATAAAGCCTCAAAACCTCTGACTGAAAAAAACTTGTGGTGTTGCAGTGGCAAGAGAATCTCTCAGTCTCGTAGGAGAGTTTATTGGAGATACCCATACGGTCCTAGAATGTACACAAAACCACCCACTCAGCAGTCTGCACCAGAAGGGCCCAATTTGCTTGTGGGTAGTGGTAGAAGTGACTGAAAGCCTACAGAGACCTGAAAAAGTGGCTCTGTTCACCTCCCCCATAGACAGCACCACAACACAGTGATGAGGGTTGCCCCACCCTAGTGAATACCTAAGGCTCTGCCCCTTACTATGTAACAGGCTCACCAAGACAAAAAAAAATGGCTCCAATGAAAGAATACAACTAAGTGATGAAGAGATACCCAAGCTATCAGATGCAGAATTCAAAATACTAGTAATCAGGGTGCTCACAGAATTGGTTGAGTATGGTTGCAAAATAGAGGAAAAAGTGAAAGCTATGAAAAGTGAATTAAAGGAAAATGTACAGGGAGTCAACAGTGACAGGAAGCAAACTGGGACTCAGATCAACAGTTTGGACCAGAAAGAAGAAATAAACATTCAACCAGAAAAGAAACAAAAATTCAAAACAATTAGGAGTGGCTTGGGAACCTCCAGGACAACCTTAAATATTCCAACATCTGAATCATATGGGTGTTGGAAGGAGAAGAGACAAAGCAAGAAATAGAAAACTTATTTGAACAAATAATGAAGGAGAACTTTCCTACTCTGACAAAGGAAACATACCACCAGGAAGTCCAGGAGGCTCAGAGAGCCCCAAATAAGTTGGACCCAAGGAAGCACACAAAAAGACATATCATAATTCCATTACGCAAGATTAAAGAGAAGAAGATAATCTTAAAAGCAGTAAGAGAAAAGGAGACAGTTACTTACAAAGGAGTTCCCATAAGACCATCAGCTGATTTCTCAATGGAAACCTTGCAGGCAAGAAGCACCTGGAAAGAAGTATTCCAAGTCATGAAAGGGCAAGGACCTACATCCAAGATGACTCTATCCAGCAAAGCTATTATTTAGAGTGGAAGGGCAGCTGACATGAGGTCAAGTTAAAGGAGTTCATTATCACAAAGCCCTTATTATATGAAATGTTAAAGGGACTTTTTTTTTAAATTTATATTTTATTGATTATGCTATTACAGTTGTCCCATTTTCCCCCCTTCATTCCCCTTCACCCTGCACACCCCCTCCCACCCACATTCCCCCCTTTAGTTCATGCCCATGTGTCATAAGTTCTTTAACTTCTACATTTCCTACACTATTCTTGCCCTCCCCCTGTCTATTTTCTACCCACCATCTGTGCTACTTGTTCTATGTACCTTGTCCCCCTCTCTCCTCTTCCCTCTCCCCTATTGCTAACCCTTCATGTGATCTCCATTCCTGTATTTCTGCTCCTGTTGTAGTGGTTTCCTTAGTTGGCTTTTGTTTTAGGTCTGGTTGTTAATATCTGTGAGTTTGCTGTCTTTTTACTGTTCATATTTTTTATCTTCTTTTTCTTAGATAAGTCCCTTTAACATTTCATATAATAAGGGCTTGGTGATGATGAACTCCTTTAACTTGAGCTTATCTGAGAAGTGCTTTATCTTTCCTTCCATTCTAAATGACAGCTTAGCTGGATAGAGCAATCTTGGATGTAGGTCCTTGACTTTCATGACTTGGAATACTTCTTTCCAGCCCCTTCTTGCCTGTAAGGTCTCTTTTGAGAAATCAGCTGACAGTCTGATGGGATCTCCTTTGTAGATGACTGTCCCTTTATCCCTTGCTGCTTCTAGAATTCTCTCCTTCATTTTAATCTTGGCTAATGTAATTATAATGTGCCTTGGTGTGTTCCTCCTTGGGTCCAACTTCTTTGGGACTCTGAGCTTCCTGGACTTCCTGGAAGACTATTTCCTTTGCAAGACTGGGGAAGTTCTCCTTTATTATCTGTTCAAATAAGTTTTCCACTGGTTGCTCTTCCTTTTCCCCTTCTGGTACCCCTAAAATATGGATGTTGGGACATTTAAAGATGTCCTGGAGGTTCCTAAGCCTCTCCTCATTTTTTTGAATTCTTGTTTCTTCCTTGTTTTTTGTTTGGTTGTTTCTTTCTTCCTTCTGGTCCACTCCATTGATTTGAGTCCCAGTTTTCCTCCCATCTCTGTTGGTTCCCCATGCATTTTTCTTCATTTCACTTATTGTAGCCTTCAT
>PVKU01017540.1:0-11170 GCA_004027475.1 Anoura caudifer
TTAAAGGGGCCACTAGGCACGGTGCCTTTTGTTGGCTGTAAGAGGAGCCAGATGCAACATCTTACCCTTCACCTAAAAGGGATGTCTCAATATGCCCCTCACCCCTGGACCTCTAGAAATTTCACTGAGGTAGAAGGTTTGTTTCAGATTTATTTCCCGTGTTCTGATCTCAAATGTCTTCCCAGTAAGTCTAGAGTAGTTGCTACTTCTTGCTCACTAGTCCAGTCAGCACAATGTTATCAGTGTGATGGACCAGTGTGAGCTCCTGTGAAAGAGGAAGATGATTAGATTGCTCTGAACCAAATTATGTAACAAGACTGGATGCTGGATGCACCCTTGGGCTAGGACAGTGAAGGTCAACGGCAGGGAAGATCATCTGCTGAAAGCAAACTGACTGGTGGGTCTCCCCCAACAGGTATGGGGTAAGTATTCTCCAGATCAGTAGCTGCAGGACCAAGCACCAGAGGGTGCATTGATTGGCCGAAGCATTGAAAACACTTGTGGTACAACAGCCACAGTTGGTTAGGTTATGATGCTCCATGGTCACATGCTGCACAAGGATGTTTCAGTCCACATTGAACTGCATACAGAACCGTGGTCCTGTAAGATCGTAATAGAGCTGGATAATTCCAATCATCTAGTGACATTGTAGCTGTTGTGATGTGGTCACACAGTGTATCACCCCTGCATCTGTGGTGATGCTGGTGTGAACAACCTGCACTGCTGGTCCCATATGAGTACAGCATGTGCCATTATGTACAGCACAGAATAATGACAAAAACCCCCAACTATCTTAATGTTTCTGTATTTACTGTTGCCCACTTTTAATTGTCATTTTAGAGTGCACTCTTTCTATTTATAACAGAAAAGTTTTCAATAAGTCAGTGTGCCCTGTTACACTGGCAACAGCCTTGCACATGTTGTGTTTTCTGTGTTCCCTGATCTTACCATTTTCCCTGGTGCTTGATTCTGTCTCACGTGGTTTTGTGCAGTAATGTGCTGCACAGGCTTGTTGTCCAGGAGCAACAAGTGATACAGTATAGCCTGGTGTGTATTGCGCTGTATCGTCTAGGTTTGTGTAAGTGCATGCTACAGTGTTTGCTTAAAGAAGAAATTGCAGACAGGAAGTGGACTCAGTGAGTTGCCTCAGCACTTTTGGAAATCACACTATGGACACCACCACTGTGATAACAGTTTGATATTTAACAGATGGGACAGAAAGCTCATTCATTGGACTGAAAATCACTCTGGGAATTTGCCTTCTGGATTGTGGGAGTTGTGAACAGCAATATACTTGCTGGAAGAGAGAACCCACCAACAAAGGAACCACCAATAGATAATAAAGGAAGATGGTGAAGGAAGGAGTGGAAGCCACACTAACCTCCACCCAGGACCAATCTGGAAGTACAACTAAATGGTGGAGAAATTACCCAGAACAAACAACTGAGAGAGGAGCCTCAAACCTTGGACAAACAGAAGAAACAGCTTTGACACAACCTGTTTGCACCTGCAAAACAGAATACAAGATGTGGTGGGTAGAGTGACCCTCAGTCAACCAGTTGGAGGGAAGGACACACCAAAGAAAGACCCAACAACAATCGAAGCCCAGAGATATCCAGAGAGCCAACATAAATGACAGCCCAAGAGCAGCAAATTGAGGACATCAAGGAGACTGCACCACTGAATCTCACTGGTCTCCTACCATAGAAGTTCACACCACAAACCCAGGGAGTCAGAAAAGATTAATTTAAGAAGCAGAGGCTAACAAGAAGAGTCTCACAAACAATGGGAAGACAAAGGAACAAACCCCAAACAAAAGGAAAGGATACATTCTGAGAAGGAATGCTAAATGAAATAGAGGCAAGTCAACTATCAGATATTGAGGTCAAATCAATGGATATAAGGAAGCTCAATGAGCTCACTGAGAATTACCAAAAACTACAGGGAAACTATGATGAACTCACTGCAAACTATATCAACATGAAAAAGGAAATAGAAACTATCAACAAGGGCCAAGAGGAAATGAAGAATATAATTTCTGAACTGAAGAACACAGTAGAAGGAATCCAAAGCAGGATAGATTGAAGCAGAGAGCTGGAGGACAAGGTAGAATAAAATTCCCAGAAAAAGCAAAAGCAAAAAAAAAAAAAAAAAAAGGACTCAGAAAGAATGAAGAGGTGGAAATGTAGGACAACATGAAACATAATAATGTCCATATAATAGGGATACCAGAATGAGGAGAAGAAGAGCAGGGGATAGAAAGCCTATTTGAAAAAGTAATGATGGAAAACTCCCCTAATTTGATGAGACAAAAAGTTACACAAATCCAGGAAACACAGAGTCTCAATCAAGAGGAACCCAAAGAGGCCCACTTCAAGACACATCAAAATTAAAATGGCAAAATTCCAGGACAAAGAGAGAATCTTAAAGGTAGTGAGGGAGAAGCAGGAAATAATGTACAAAGGAGCCCCAATAAGACTAGCAGCTGACTTCTCAGTGGAAACACTTCAAGCCAGAAGGGGATGGCAAGAAATATTCCAAGTAATGAAAACCAAAGGCCTGCAACTGAGACTACTCTACTCAGTAAGCTTCTCAATCAATATGGAAGGCCAAATAAGGAGTTTCCCAGACAAAAGAAGGCTCAAAGAATATAACTCCACCAAACTGGCACTGCAAGACATGCTAAGCAGATTGCTTTAAGAAAAAGAAAAAAGAGAGAAAGGAACACAAACACAAAGAGGTAAAATGGCAATGAATAGATACCTATCAACAATAACCTTAAACATAAATGAATTAAATGCTCCAATCTAAAGATATAGAATAACTTAACAGATAAGAAAGCATGACCCACACATATATTGCTTACAAGAGACCCACCTCAGAGCAAAAAACCTACACAGACTGAAAATGAAGGGCTGGAAAAAAATATTCCAAGCAAATGAACAGGAAAAAAGCCAGGGTAGCAATACTCATATCAGACAAAGTAGACTTCAAAAAAAGGGACACAAAGAGAGACCCAGAAGGTCGCTTCATAATACTCAAGGGAAGAATTCACCAAGAAAACATAAACATTGTAAATATATATGCACCTGACATAAGAGCACCCAAATACATAAAGAAAATCTTGGAGGACTTCAAGAAAGATATTGACAGTAACACAATTATAGTAGGGGATGTCAACACCCCACTGTCAAAAATGTATAGATCTTCCACATAAAATATCAACAAAGATATTGTGGCATTGAACAATGTCCTAGATCAAATGAACTTTACACACACACACACACACACACACACACACACACACATATGGAGAGAGAGAGAGAGAGAGAGAGAGAGAGAGAGAGAGAGAGAGCGACTTTCATTCCAAAGAAGCAAAATACACATATACATATTCTTTTCAAATGCACATGGAACATTTTCAAAGATAGACCACATGATAGGACACAAAACAAGCCTCAGCAAATTCAAGAAAATTGAAATCATATCAAGCATTTTCTCTGACCACAAGGGACTGAAACTAGAAAACAACCTCAAGGAAAAAGCTCAAAAACACTCAAACTCATGGAGATTGAATAGCATGCTATTAAACAATGAATGGCTCAAGAATGAGATCAAAGAAGAAATACAAAAGTTTCTGGAAACAAATGAAAATGAAGTCACAGCAATCCAAAACTTATGGGACACAGCAAGAGCAGTCCTGAGAAGGAAGTTCATAGTGATACAGGCCTACCTAAAAAAGGTAGAAACATTTCCAATGAACAACCTAATCTTACGCTTATAAGAACTCGAGGAACAACAACAAAGACAGCTCAGAGCAAGTAGAAGGAAAGAAATAACCAAGATCAGAGCAGAATTAAATGACATAGAGACTAAAAGCACAGTTCTAAGGATCAATAAATCCAGGAGCTAGTTTTTTGAAAAGATAAACAAAATCAACAAGCCTTTAAGCAAACTCATTGAGAAAAAAAAGAGAGGACCCAAATAAACACAATCAGAAATGAAAGAGGAGAGATTACAATGCATACCACACAGAAATACAAAGGATTGTAAGAAATTACTACAAAGAACTATATGCCAAGAAATTTGAAAACCTAGGTGAAATGGACAAATCTCCAGAAAAATATAATCTTCCAAAACTGAATGAAGAAGAAGCAGAAAGCCTGAACAGACCAATAACAAGAGATGAAATTGAAGCAGTAATCAAAAACCTCCTGACACACAAAGCCCTGGACCAGACAGTTTCACAGAAGAATTTTACAAAGCATTTAAGGAAGAGCTAACTCCTATCCTTCACAGACTATTCCAAAAAATCCAAGAAGATGGAAGACTCCCAAACTCTTTTTATGAAGCCAGCATTATCCTAATCCCAAAACTGGATAAAAACATAACAAAGAAAGAAAACTTCAGGCCAATATCGCTGATAAACATAGACGCTAAAGTCCTCAACAAAATATTGGCAAACCACATCCAACAATACCTTAAAAAGATCATACACCATAACCAAGTGGGATTCATCCCAGTGATGCAAGGATGGTACACTATTCACAAATCAATAAATGTAATACATCACATAAACAAAAGCAAAGACAAAAATCACATGATCATATCAATAGATGCTGAAAAAGCATTTGATAAGGTACAGCACCCATTTATGATAAAAACACTCAGCAAAGTGGGAATAGAGGGAGCATTCCTCAACATAATAAAGGCCATATATGAGAGACCTGCAGCCAACATCTTACTCAATGGGCAAAAACTGCCCTGGCTGGTGTAGCTCAGTGGACTGAGTGTGGGCCTGTGAACCAAAGGATCACGGTTCGATTCCCACTCAGGGCACATGCCTGGGTTGCAGGCCAGTTCCCAGAAGGGGATGCACCAGAGACAACCACACATTGATATTTCTCTCCCTCTCTCCTTCCCTTCCCCTCTAAAGATAAAATAAATAAAATCTTAAAAAAAATAAAAACTTTCCCACTAAGATCAGAAACAAGGCAAGGTTGTCCACGTTCACCACTTCTATTCAACAGAGTATCAGAAGTCCTAGCTACAGCAATGAGACAAGAAAAAGAAATAAAAGTCATCCAAATTGGAAAGAAGGGAGCAAAACTGTCATTGTTTGCAGATGACATCATAGTATACATAAAAAAATCCTATAAATTCCACAAAAAACTACTCTACCTAATAAGGGAATTTGGCAAAACAGTGGGATACAAACTCAATATTCAGAAATCAAAGGCATTTTTGTACACCAACAATGAAATATCAGAAACAGAAACCATGAAAAAAATCCCATTTGATATAGCAACAAGAAAAAAAAGTATCTAGGACTAAACCTAACCAAGGAGATGAAAGATCGGTAATCAGAAAACTACACAACACTGAAGAAAGAAATTAAGGAAGACACAAGCAAATAGAAACATGTACCATTTTCATGGATTGGAGGAATTAACATCATCAAAATGTCTATACTACCCAAAGAAAATTATAGATTCAAGTCAATAATTATTAAAGTACCAATGCCATATTTCACAAATATAAAACAAACATTTCAAAAATTTATGTGGAACCATAAATGACCCTGAATAGCTGCAACAGTTTTGAGAAAGAAGAACAAAGTAGGAGAGATCACAATAACTGATATCAAACTGTATTACAAGGACACTGTAATCAAAACAGCCTGGTACTGGCATAAGAACAGACACATAGAACAATGGAACAGAACAGAGAGCCCAGAAATAAACCCAAGTCTCTATGGTCAATTAATATTTGACAAAGAGGGTAGAGGCACAAAATGGAGTAAAAATAGCCTCTTCAATAAATGGTGTTGGGAGAGCTGGGCAGATACATGCAAAAAAGTGAAACTTGATCACCAGCTACACCATACACCATACACAAAACCAAATTCAAGGTGGATAAAAGACTTAAATATAAGTCGTGACACCATTTAAGTCCTAGAGGAAAACATAGGCAGGAAAATCTCAGATATTCCATGTAGCAATATTTTCACTGATATATCCCCTAGAGCAAGGGACATAAAAGAAAGAAAAAACAAATGGGACCTCATGAAATAAAAAAGCTTCTGCATGGTTAAAGAAAACAGTATTAAAATGAAAAGAGAACAAACTATATGGGAAAACATATTTGCCAATGATACCTCAGACAAGGGTTTGATCTCCAAAATATATAGATTTTCATGTAATGTGTATTCTTTCAGCCTTCTTTTGTCTGGGAAGCTCCTTATTTGGCCTTCCATCTTGATTGAGAGCCTTGCTGGATAGAGTAGTCTTAGTTGCAGGCCTTTGATTTTCACTACTTGGAATATTTCTTGCCATCCCCTTCTGGCTTGGAGTGTTTCTGTTGAGACATCAGCTGCTAGCCTTATCGGAGCCCCTTTGTATGTTACTTCCTGTTTCTCCCTTGCTGCTTTTTAGATTTTCTCTTTGCCAAAAAACTTGGCATTTTAATTATAATATGTTTTGCAGTAGACCTCCTTGGGTTCATCTTGATTGGGAACCTGTTTGCTTCCTGAACTTGTGTAGTTTTCTTCCCCTCTCCAGGTTCAGAAAGTTTTCTGTCATTTTTTCAAACAAGTTTTCTATCCCTTGCTCTTCTTCCCCTTTTGGTTTCCCTATTGTGTGGATATTATACTACTTCATGTTGTCTTGCAGTTCCCTTAACCCCTCTTCATTCTTTCTGAGTATTTTTTCCATTTCCTGCTCTTTCTTGGAGTTATTTTTTTTTTTACCTCATCCTCCATCTTGCTAATTTGATTCTCTGCTTCATTTAGCCTGCTTTTGATTCCTTCTACCGTGTTCTTCAATTCAGAAATTGTACTTTTCATTTTCTCTTGGCTCTTATTAATAGTTTCTATATCCTTTTTTCATACTGATATAGTTTGCAGTAAGTTTCTTGTAGTTTCCCTGTAGTTTTTGGTAATTCTCATTGAGCTACTTAAGCTTCCTTATAACCAT
This sequence comes from Anoura caudifer, assembly GCA_004027475.1. Taxonomy (NCBI): domain Eukaryota; kingdom Metazoa; phylum Chordata; class Mammalia; order Chiroptera; family Phyllostomidae; genus Anoura; species Anoura caudifer. Next base: position 6,975 of record PVKU01017540.1, read on the forward strand.
TGATTTGATCTCAATATCTGATAGTTGATTTGCCTCTATTTCATTTAGTGCTCTTTGTGAGGATTCTTCCTTTCCATTGGGGGTTGTTTCTTTGTCTTCCCGTTATTTGTGAGACTCTTCTTGCTTGTTCTTGATTCTGAAATTGATCTGTTTTTACTCCCTGAATTTGTAGTGTGGACTTCTATGGTGGGAGACCTGTGAGATTCAGTGGTGCAGTCTCCCTGATCTCTGCAACTTGATGCTCTTGGGATGCCCTTTATGCCATTTATGTTGGCTCCCTGGATGTAATTGTGTTTTTTTTTTGTTGTTGTTGAAACTTGCTTTATTTATTTATTTAAAGTTTTATAAAAGTTTATCTGAGCCAAATTTTATTTTATTTTATTTTAATTGTTGTTCTTGTACAGTTTTCTGTCTTCTACTCCCATCCCAGCCCTATTTATTTTTTAAAATATATTTTATTGATTATACTATTACAGCTGTACCATTTCTCCCCCTTCATTCTCCTCCACCCTGCACACCCCCTCCCACCCACATTCCCCCCCTTTAGTTCATGTCCATGTGTCATAAGTTCTTTAGCTTCTACCTTTCCCACACTATTCTTGCCCTCCCCCTGTCTATTTTCTATCTGCCACCTATGCTACTTATTCTCTGTACCTTTTCTCCCTCTCTCCTCCTCCTACTCCCCTGTTGCTAACCCTCCATGTGATCTCCATTTTTGTGTTCTGTTCCTGTTCTACTTGTTTGCTTATTTGCTTTTGTTTTAGGTGTGGTTGTTAATATCTGTGAATTTGCTGTCTTTTTACTGTCATATTTTTTATCTTCTTTTTCTTAGCTAAGTCCCTTTAACATTTCATATAATAAGAGCTTGGTGATGATGAACTCCTTGAACTTGACCTTATCTGAGAAGCACTTTATCTTACCTTCCATTCTAAATGACAGCTTTGCTGGATAGAGCAATCTTGGATGTAGGCCCTTGACTTTCATCACTTGGAATACCTCTTTCCAGCCTCTTCTTGCCTGTAAGGTCTCTTTTGAGAAGTCAGCTGACAGTCTTATGGGAACTCCTTTGTAGGTGACTGTGCCCTTATCTCTTGCTGCTTCTAGAATTCTCTCCTTCATTTTAATCTTGGCTAATGTAATGATGATGTGCCTTGGTGTGTTCCTCCTTGGGTCCACCTTCTTTGGGACTCTCTGAGCTTCCTGGACGTCCTGGAAGACTATTTCCTTTGCCAGATTGGTGAAGTTCTCCTTTATTACTTGTTCAAATAAGTTTTCCACTTGTTGCTCTTCCTCTTCCCCTTCTGGTACCCCTATAATTCGGATGTTGGGGCGTTTAAAGATGTCCTGGAGGTTCCTAAGCCTCTCTTCATTTTTTTGAATTCTTGTTTCTTCTTTCTTTTCTGTTTGGTTGTTTCTTTCTTCCTTCTGGTCCACTCCATTGATCTGAGTCCCAGTTTTCCTCCCATCACTATTGGTTCCCTGTGTATTTTTCTTCATTTCACTTATTGTAGCCTCCCTTTGTTCATCTAATTTGTGACCAAAATCAACCAATTCTGTGAGCTTCCTAATCACCAGAGCTTTGAACTGTGCTTCTGATAAGTTGGCTACCAGTGCTATGAGCTCTGCATCTGATAGGTTGACTACCTTCTGGTCACTCAGATGAATTAGCTGATGGACAAGAAATGAATGTTAAAAAGCTATGCAGGAAAGAAAATATCACAAATCACAGAGAAGACCACAGTGGATTTCATCTCAGTAGCCTTTAGTATTTACCACTGTTTATTTTTTCTGGATCTGCCTCTGGTGATGTCAGATGGTGACCTCATGTGACCTTAGGCAGCCTGCTCAGAGACTTCCAAGGATCTACTGTCTGTGGCTGTCTCCTTCAATTGTTAATCTAGTCACTCTGAACTCAGTAGTCAGGCTTCAGCACCACAGAGCCAGGGCAGAGTCCCTCCTGGGTTGGGGGCTATTGTTTCCCCTCAGGCTGCTGCTGCTCAGAGGGGAGTGGTCTGCCTGAGCAGAATGGCTGCTGCTGTCTGGGAGATGACTCAGCACCAGGATCCCTAATCTACTCTTTCAGTTCTCTCCCCAAAACTTCCATCCCCAGTCTCTCCTCAGTTATCTCTAGCCCATTCTGCCCCCAACCTTTGCCAGAGCCCTTGGTAAGTGGATACAAATGAAAATTTGTGTGTTGGCCCTTTAAACGGCTCTTTTTTGTCTCTAGCTATCCATCTCTGGCAGAGAGCAACCCTGCCGCTTTTTGCAGCTGGTAATCATCTGTGTACTTTTTGGGCTCTGGTGCTCTAGGCTGGGGATCCTAGCTTAGGGTTTAGGCCAACACTTCTCAGGGGGATCCAACTGGCTGCTCAATTATTCCTCTGGCACTGTTGCCTATGGGTGCCCAGCCAGCCTTCTTGAGTCTCCACTGCATTCCTTACCTATCAGTTTGTGCTGAAGCTGGTTGTTCTGTCTGTCTGAGGTTATAAGTCTTCTTTCTCCCTGTTGTTCAGTTGTTTTTTTCTGGGTGGTTTCTCCACAGTTTAGTTGTAATTCCTGATTGATGCTTGGAGGAGGTTAGCATGGCTTCCATTCACTCCTCCATCCTGCTGTATTTGTGACTCTTATTTTAAAACAAGAAAAAAATTAGGAGAAAAACCTACACATTACTTTGTATAAAAATTACCAAAAAATACACTGACAGTGTATGTGAATGTGCACTTATTCACACCATTGGCACATCCATAATAATTATGTGAGATCAGAAGCAGTGTCCACCATTTATCCAACTTTGCTTCCTTTATTCACTCTCTGAACATGTATAACCATTTCCATGGGCCAGGCCCTTGTGGAGGAGTGATGGGGCCATTGAGAAGCACAATGGTCTCATCCTGCCAGTCTCTCTGTGACTCAGGGATCCACAGGACACATGACAAGAGCACAAATAAATGCTCCTGGACATGTAACAGCACAAAGAAGAGTTGGAGCTGAAATTTCAAAGGGAGCCCACTGTGTCCACCTGTGGAGGTTGGAATGACATTGCAGCAAGATTACCAATGAGATTGGCTGCAAAGAAGAGGAAGGAGCAGGTTCATAGAGAAAAAGAGAGGGCATATTAGGTGGTGACCATGTGTGCAGACACAGGGAGGCAGGAGAAAGTTTTTTATTTTGTTTATTTAGTTTTAGAGAGAGAAGAAGGGAGGGAGGGAGAAAGAGAAGGAGAGAAACATCAATATGAGAGAGAAACATCAATTGGTTGCCTCTTGCACACTCCCCAACCAGAGATAGAACCCACAATATAGGAATGAGTGTTGATCAAGAATTGAACTGGTGACCTTTTGCTTTTTAAGACAATACCAGTCCAACTGAATGACACCAGTCAGGGCCAAGATCAAGTTATGATGGACCAAGAGTCTTGAGGGTACACTGTGTGTGGACTTGGGATGATAAGGAGAAGGGGAGTGGGAGGTCATGGGGAAGGTGAGATGACACAGATAGTGACTTTTCTGAAGAGCTGATGTGTTTTTTTTGGTGTCTTTCCTCCAGAGCCTCAGTTGAAAGAGGGCAGGAAGGCTCAGGACTCTGGGGAGGGGCTGAGAAGTTACCCCCACTTTGTGCCCATCACCATGGTTGCTGTTTCCTTAATCATATTTCTGTGGTCCTACATTTCGCTTTTCTTAGTTCCTGCCTGCACTTGCAAAAAGGGAGAAAGGCTGGGAGCTGTCCAAGGGCCCTGGGTTACAGGGACAGTGTGAGGACAGCCCAGCATGTTCCTGGCTGGACAGGGGCTCCTGTGACTCTCATCCTTCCCTCTCAGTATTGTCCCCACTGCAGCTCCTCTCTCCCAGGAAGCAGGGATGGGGGTCGGGATGACTCAGACATAAGATTTTCCCTGTGTGCTCTGGGGAAGAATGGATCTGGAGTTTCAGGTGAATTTCTGTTAAGAGAAAACTCCCATGAGCAGGAAAAGAGCCAATGAGGGAAGGGTCCTTATTATGCAGATCCGTGTCTGGTGACCCCAGGAGGGTCACAGTGTCCACTTTCCCTGGAAACCCTTACTCCCTCAGGGGAAGGCCAGAAGGCCTGGACATAAATGTTAATATTTATAAGTCTCCTCCACAGGGGAAGAACTGCTCAGAGACCTGTAGGAAATGTCTCTGTGTGGGGGGAGTGCTTTGGCTCCATCAGGGACTCGG
>PVKU01017541.1:0-11176 GCA_004027475.1 Anoura caudifer
CATAGATGGTAGGTAGAAAATAGACAGGGGGAGGGCAAGAGTAGTGTGGGAAATGTAGAAGCTAAAGAACTTATGACACATGGGCATGAACTAAAGGGGGGAATGTGGGTGGGAGGGGTGTGCAGGGTGGAGGGTAATGAAGGGGGGAAAATGGGACAACTGTAATAGCATAATCAATAAAATATAATTTAAAAAAAAGTTACACTTTTGGTTATTAAAATTTTAATCTATTTTCATTTGAAAAAAAGTTATATTTGATTATCTTTTAAGAACATGCTTTAAATAAAAATTTCTGTGATTCAAGTCAAAAAAAAAAAAGATTTAAAGGAAACTAAAATGGTCTAGTATTTATATTTGGTGACATATATTTGAGAGTTTCATTGTATAAGGTTCCTCTTTCCAGTTGTCTTTTTTCTTGAATTTTCAGTTCCAATTTAATGAATAATCAAAAACATTTAAAAGCTCAGAGAGACCTTATTGAAGATCCCAGATGTATCTGCACCCCAGTTAGATCACCCCCTAGTGACATGGTAGGGTTGAAACATAGAGAGGATATTGATATTTGAGAGCTAAAATGATAAGAAGCTGTCCCAGCTGGTGATAAACTGTCTTTCCTCCTTTAGGAAAGAAAGAGACCAGTTGTCTCAATGTATAGTGTTAGAGTTCCTCTCTGGAAAGAAATTGCTAGTGCTGATGAGGGCTGAACTGAACCCGGCAGTGGAAATGATGGTTTTTTTCATTCTCAGGTTTTCTAATCAGCATGAGTTCTCTGAGGATCAGCAAGCTGTGTCCTCCAAACAAAGGATTTTTCAAAATCATCACAGACATAGGTACTGTGCACAGTGTGAAGTCTCTGATGTTTGGCCAGGTATGAGCTCCAGCTGAAATCCTCTCCACATTCTTTACATGCATAGTGCTTGCCAGCTGTGTGAACTTTCTGGTGTTGAATAAGGTGTGAGATCTGGGTATAGGTTTTCCCACAGTTGCTACATTTGTAGGGCTTCTCTCCAGTATGAATCCTCTGATGCTGAATAAGGTGAATGCTCTGGATAAATGCTTTCCCACATTCCTTACAGGTGTAGGGTTTCTCACCGGTGTGAATCCTCTGATGCTGAGTAAGAGATGAGTTGTGACTGAATGTCTTTCCACACTCCTTACACTTATATGGTTTCTCTCCTGTGTGGATTTTCTGATGCTCCATAAGGTGGGTGCTGCGACTGAAAGCTTTTCCACAGTCACTGCACTCATAAGGTTTCTCTCTGGTGTGAACCCTCTGGTGTTGAATGAGGTGGGAAATCTGGGTATAGGCTTTCCTGCAAACATTACACTCATAGGGCTTCTCCCCGGTGTGAATCCTCTGGTGGCGCGTGAGGGAAGAGTTCTGGCTGAAGGTTTTCCCACACTCGTTACATTTGTAGGGCTTCTCACCAGTGTGAGTCATCTGGTGTTGAGTAAAGGAGGAGTTGTGACTGAAAGCCTTGCCACACTCATTACATGTATAGGGCCTTTCCCCCATGTGAATGCTCTGGTGCCTCATGAGGTGGGAAATCTGCGTGTAAGCCTTCCCACACTCATGACATTCGTAGGGCTTCTCGCCAGTGTGAATCCTCTGATGCTGAATCAAGGACGAACTGTGGCTGAAGGCTTTGCCACACTTGGAACACTCGTAGGGTTTTTCTCCTGTGTGAACCCGCTGATGCTGGGTCAGGGACGAGCTATGGCTGAAGCTTTTCCCACACTCATTACATCTGTAGGGTTTCTCCCCGGTGTGGATTGTCTGGTGCTGGGTCAGGGAGGAGGTGTGACAGAACGCCTTGCCACACTCACCACATTTGTAGGGCTTCACCCCCGCGTGGATTTTCTGGTGGCGGGTGAGGTGGGACACCTGAGAATAGAACTTCCCACACTGGTTGCATTTATAGGGCTTCTCCCCAGTGTGGCATCGCTGGTGCTTAATGAGGGAGGAGCTCTGGGTGAAGGCCTTCCCACATTCCCTGCATTGGTATGGTTTCTCCCCAGTGTGGATCCTCTGATGCTCGGTCAGCGATGAGCTCTGAGTAAAGGTCTTGCCACACTTGTTGCACACATAGGGCTTCTCTCCTGTGTGAATAATGTGATGCTGAATGAAATATGAGCTGTTGCTGAATGCCTTCCCACAGTCATTGCACATGTAGCGTTTCTCTCCTGTGTGAATTCTCTGGTGTATGGCATAGTCTGAATGGTAAACAAAGGCTTTCCCACATTCTGTGCAGTGAAAGGGCTTCTTCTCTACAAAGGCCCTTTGGCATTTTGACCCATCCCATTTCTGAGGCCTCTCTACCCCAGGTACTTTGTGCTTCCTGATGAAAGCTGAGGTTTGCCCGAAGCTTCTCCCAAGCTTGTTACAGCCCAGGCCTCTCTCCCCACAGATGTTTTCTTTGGGAGAAGCAAACAAACACCTCAAATGCCTCTCCTGCTTTCCCTGGTTCTCCAAGTGGCAAGTGTATGTCCAGGATTCCCCCAACTTGGCGTCTCCAAGCACTGCCTTTAAAATTCCCTCCATCTTTCCCATTGGGGAAGCTGCCTCTTCAGAAATACTCTTTTCTGGAGGTGTCTCCTGAGTCATGCCCAAGCTTGTCTCCAGGTCTGAAATAAATGGGAAATATGAAAATGGTCTGTTCTAGGACATGGGAAGCTGATTATTTAGAATTGGTATTGTAAACTTAAAAAGGAAAGTTTCAGAGTTTATGTTGCTATTTCAAAAGGCATGAGGTAGATAGATTCAGGTTCTGACATGGAAGGATGGCCTCAATATGTTCTAAAAAGAAAAGAACCGAGTTGGAAGACAGTATATGTACATGCGCAGTTGTTTATTAGCTATAAGATAATATGTTTTTACAAATAAGAAAAAACAACCCTTGCTGTTGTGGCTCAGTAGATTGAGTGCCAGCCTGTGAACCAAAAGGTCACCTGTTCCATTCCTAGTCAGGGCACATGCCTAGATCCCCATTTAAGGGTGTGTGAGAGGCAACTGATCAACGTTATCTCTTGTACATTGATGTTTTTCTCCCTCTTTTTCCCTCCCTTCCACTCTCTCTAAAAATAAATCAATAAAATCTAAAAAAAAAAAAAAAAAAAGAAAAACAGTCTAATCCAATACTGGAGCAAGAATATGAATGGACATTTTGCAAAAGAAAAACAAGTGGCTGATAAGGCTGCAAAAAGATGTTCAACATCAGTGACATTCTAAAAAATATAATTGCTTGATGTCATTTGACACTGTTTAGTTTGTAAAATATTAAAAATACCCAATGTTGGCAAGTGAATGGTATAACTGAATTACATTTCAAAATATCATTAAATGAGATTATAAGGGAATTTTGCTTTCTACATTACATATTTAAAATCATGTATTCATTTTAAATATTAAAAAGTAATCTTTAAGAGGTGATCAAAATGAAAAGTAAATATTCCTACTTCCTTTGTTCCTACACTGTTTCTTCTTGTACAAATCTTTTTCTTTCTTTTTTTAAAACATTTTATTTTTTATTTATTTTTAGAGAGAGGGGAAGGGAGGGAGAAAGAGAGGGAGAGAAACATCAGTGTATGGTTGCCTCTTGCATGTCCTCCACCGGGGAGCAGGCTTGCAACCCAGGCATGTGCCCTGACTGGGAATCGAACCAGCGATCCTTTGGTTTGCAGGTTGGCACTCAACCCACTGAGCCACACCAGCCAGGGCAATGCTGCCTCATTCTTGAATGACCATCTCTGATCATGACAGATGAGACAGGAAGATGGCTCACATCTGCTGGACATCCTCACCTACCTGGACAGGTAACTTGCTGGGCTTCTCTCTTCTCCATTCTGGGCTCTTCCCCTCGCTCCAGACGGGAGATCACATCGGGTTTGGACCCCAGAAGCCCTGACCCTGAAAGAGACATGATACCTGGCCATGGTGCCACTGGGGTCACAGGCAGGCCTCAGGGCTGGGCCTCAGACTCTGGGTCTGCAGAGGAGATGCACACATGGGTACCTTGTGATCAGACACTCTAATGGTCAATGCAAGATTCACTGGCTGGCTCTGGCTGGTGTAGCTCAGTGGATTGAGCATGGGCCTGTGAACCAAAAGGTCACCGGTTCAATTCCCAGTCGGGGCACATGCCTTGGTTGTGGGCCAGGTCCCCAGTTTGGGGAGCACAAGAGGCGACCACACATTGATGTTTCTCTCTTTCTCTTTCTTGGTCCCTTCCCCTCTCTCTAAAAATAAATAAAATCTTAAAAAAAAAACAACAAAAAGATTCACTAGCTGATTGCCCACCACAGAGGAAGCCTGAGTCCTGATGTCACTGTTGAAGGCCCTGGCACTATGCTATTGAAGCCGAGAGTGAAATGCACCCGTGTTCCACAGAACGTCATGTGGAGAAGAATACAAAATATCTCATTAATAATTTACATATTGATTATGATTTTGACATGTGCTGAAATGGTCTTATTTTTGTTTATTTTTAAATTTTATTTATTTATTTTCAGAGAACAGGGAAGGGAGAGAGAGAGGGAGAGAAACATTGATGTGAGGGAGAAACATTGATTGGTTGCCTCTCATACACGCCCCGACTGGGGACCAAAGCTGCAACCCAGGCATGTGCCCTGACTGGGAATCAAACCAGCAACCTGTTGGTTTTCAGGACAGTGCCCAAACAACTGAGTTATACTGGTCAGGGCAACGATATTTTTGGATAAAGGGGGTGAAACAAACTATATTAGTAAAATTCATTTCATGTTTCTTTTTATGCTTGCTGCCTTTGCAATCATCAATGTCTCTCTTCCTCTAGTGGGTTGAGCAGCGCTCTCCCAAAATTATGTCCGTAGGAACCTCCTAATGTGGCCTTGTTCAGAAATAGAGGATTTGCAGATGTAATTAGTTAACACAAGGTTGTACTGGATTAGGGTGAGACCGAAATCTGACGACTGGTGTCCTTATAAGAAGAGGAGAGACACACAGATGCATATGGAGAGAAAAAGGCTGCGTGTGAAGGAGGAGGCAGAGGCTGGGGTGATGCTGATAGGACCCAGGGAAAACCGTGCCAGGGGTCTGATGAGCTTCTGGGCACATAACCATGCTGAGGCCTGTGAGACCTTCTAGTGTGTCACTGAGCCTGGGAGTGGTCTTGGGACCTAACACAGATGTTTCAGCTGAGTTTTTAATGAGTTTGTTCAGAGGAAGTGTGTGAATGAGGAGGGCTGAGGATGGAGCCCTCCTACCACAGTAGCTTACAGGGAAAAGGAGTGACAGAGGAGCCAGAAGAAGGAATTGAGAAGGAAGAGACTGAAGGAGAAGGAAAGACAGCAGAGAGGAGGCTGGAGTGGGTTGTGGGGAGAGGACAAGGCCAGAACAGGGCCAGGCTGTGCAGACAGAGAGGAGGGAACATGCAAAGAGTTGGCATTGGGTGGGTGGGTGGGGCCTGATGATTCTCAGTAAGAGGAAGAGGAAGGTGAGGATGGAACTGGGGATCTGGAGGATGTGGGGCCAACCACAGATGGGGACCTGGAGGGGGAGGGAGGAGCAGGTCAGTGTGGCAACTCTGAGCTCGGGGTGAGTGTGGTGAATGTGGGGGTGACTTGCACCAGGGTAGGGGGCAGGAGGGGGTGCGTGGACAAATGTGGGACTCAGGAGACACTTTGGGAAACAGCACTTACATGCTTTGGGGAGAGGATTTGAGATGGAGCCTGTGGACAGGAGCCTATCCAGGGAGAACCTGGAGTCGGAGACTCTGGAGCAGGCTTTCTAGTGGGAGCCTGAGGCCCCCACAGGTAGAGAGGGAAGCAAGAGAAGAGGGTGGGGGCACAGGCTAAAGGTATGATGGGGCAGGCAGAGGACTCGGGGCCCTCAGAGAGGTGGGACTCTGGAAGAGACAGAGACAGACAGAGGCCAGCCAGGAGGGACAGACAGAGGCAGAGAGGGCACCACATGACCCCAGGGACCGCCCACAGTTAAGCAGCTAGTGACTGCTTAGGAGAGGAGGGCAGGAGGGAGACATCATGCCTCCTCCTGGGAAGGCAGAGAGCAGGGTCTTACCTAGTGAGAGAAGGTTCTGGTAGTTCTCCAGCATCACATCCCGGTACAGCTCCCTCTGGCCAGGCCCCAGCTGGCCCCATTCCTCCAGGGTGAAATCCACAGCCACGTCCTTGAAAGTCACAGATACCTACAAGGGTCAATTGTACAAAGTGGAGAGACACAGACTTCTGGAACTCTGGGGCAGGAGAGGTCATAGGTCAGTAGCCTACGCTTGCTCCCTGTGCTTGAACAGGTTTGAGAGAACCGAATAAAGCCAGCTGTAGGAAGAATGTATTGGAATAAAAAGCCTAGGCAACTGCTAGCCCACAGGCACCTTGGTAGAAAGTAGACCAAGCTCCACCTTTCACATGACTCTTTACTGCCATCTGTTGGAAAATCATTGTAATATGCCCATTTTTTTTAGTATATGAGAGTTTGCCATCTGCGTGAAAACTGCCATAATAAATATACCAATGAGCTCTGGCCAAGTAGCTCACTTGGTTGGAGTGTCGTCCTGTACACCAAAAGGTTGACAGTTCGATCCCCACTTACAGCATGTACCTAGGTTGCAGGTTTAATCCTGCTTTGGGGCGTGTATGGGAGGGAGTCGATCAATGTTTCTCTCTCACATAAATGTTTCTCTCTCTCCCTTTCCCTTCCTTTCTCTTTCCCTTCCTCTTTGTCTCTCAGATCAAGATCCTCTAAGGATCTAAAATATATCCTTAGGTGAAGGTTATTAAAAAATATGAAGCCACTGTGTGTGAGAGCTGCACATTCCCAAGTCATACTCCATCTCAGACACCAACTCGGAACCCAGCCCCCACTCCTGACTCCATGGATAAGGCTCAGGGGGGAAGCCAAATAAACCACTGCCCATTTCACCTGGGAACCAGAAGGCTGCTGAGCTTTACATTACTGATTGTCAGACCACATCATAATGTGCCAGCTCAGAGCAGCCTGCTCCACCCTCCCCTCTCCTCACACCCCCCAGCCCCAGAGCCCTGCCCACCACTGCCTTTCTCCTGTTAGGGGAGGGGCAGAAGATCTCCGGGCCACAGACAGAGATGAGGATGGTCCTCTGGGGTCCACAAAATCATCTCTGGGAAAAGGCAACCCAGACTCACCTGGTCCTCAGCTGTCAGGGTCCTGGTGGTCACTGCTGGCTCCTGGGGACGCATATCCAGGACAAAGGGCCAGGCCAGAGTCTGCGGAGCTGGGAGAAGAGATTGAAGAAGAGAAGTGGGGTCAGTTCTGGCGTAAAGATGGACAGACAGACAGACACTTTCCTAAAGAAGCCTTATGACAAAGGGTGCCCTGGTTTCCTAAGAGCCAGAGCAAAGGCTCAGGACAGGAGGCCTGAGGTCCCCCATTCTGAAACAACCACTAGTTATCAGTGGGTTTGGCTCACTGCACCCACACCATAGCTCTCAGAGAGGTTTTCCCCAGATGAGGAAATCACCACACTGGCCCTAGCTCACGGTCATAGCGGTATCAAGTGTCAGTATTGGATTAGAGCTCCAAAGTCTGGTCCAGAGAGCCAACCCTTCCATTTTGAGGACCTGGAGATGAGTGAGATGCAGCTATGCCCTCAAGGGTCTTCCTGCCTGGTTGGGGAGACCGCGCTGGACATCAATCAGGTGGTAGGCTGAAGAGTGGCCCCAAAAGATACCTCTGGAGTGAATGTTGATGTGATTTAAGTTCAACACCTCAGATAGAAAGACTTCCCTGGATGAACTGGATGGGCCTATGCCCCTGGCTTTGAAGCTGGAGGAAGGGGCCACACCCAGGGCAGTTTCTGGAAACTGAAAAAGGCAAGGAAATGAATTCTTCCCTATAACCTCCAGAGGGAGCACGGCTCCACTGACACCTCAGTTTCAGCCCAGTGATACCTGGGTCAGAGTTCTGACCTCCATAAGTGTGAGAGAATACTTTTTGTTGTCTGAAGCCACCAGGTTCCTGGTCATTTGTTATAGCCGCAAAGGGGAAACTGATAAAAATAAATAAAATAAAAGGACTCAGGACCTAATTGGTGTAGCTCAGTAGATTGAGCGTGGGCTGCAAACCAAAGGGTCACCAGTTCGATTCCCAGTCAGGGCACATGCCTGAAATGAGGGCCACTTCCCGGCAAGGGACACATGAGAGGCAACCATACATTGATATTTCTCTCCCTCTCTCCCTCTTCCCTTTCCTTCCCCTCTAAAGATAAATAAATAAAATAAAATAAATAAAGAAAGAAAGAAAGAATAGTACTGGGGTCTTGGCTGGTGTGGCTCAGTGGATTGAATGCTGGCCTGCCAGTTCAATTCCTGGTCAGGGCACATGCCTGGGTTGCAGGTCAAGTCCCCAGTAGGGAGAAAGCAAGAGGCAACCACACATTAATCTTTCTCTCCCTTTCTCCTTCCCGTCCCCCTCTCTAAAAATAAATAAATAAAATCTTTAAAAAAATATTATTGGGGCCCCGGTTGGTGTGGCTCAGTGGATTGAGTGCTGGCCTGTGAACCAATGGGTCACCAAAGTTTGATTCCCAGTCAGGGCATATGCCTGGGTTGTGGGCCGGGTCCCCAGCGGGGGGTGCTTGAGAGGTAACCACACAGTGATGTTCCTCTCCCTCATTTTCTCCCTCCCTTCCCCTCTGTCTAAAAATAAATAAAATATTTAAAATTTAAAAAAGAGCAGAGATAAACAATTTTTAAAAAATAATATTGTTGAGCCCTGGCTGGTGTAGCTCAGTGGATTGAGTGCGGGCCTGTGAACCAAAGGATCGCGGTTCGATTCCCAGGCACATGCCTGGGTTGCAGATCAGTTCCCGGCAAGGGACGTTCAAGAGGCAACCATACATTGATATTTCTCTCCCTCTCTCCTTCCCTTCCCCTCTAAAGATAAATAAATAAAATGTTTTAAAAATATTATTGAGACATTTAGCAAAATTTGAAGAAGTCCTCTAGGTTGGCTAATAGTGCTGTATCCAGGTTAATTTCCTGGTGTCATCGTGGTGCCGTGGTTTGGGAAGAAAAATAACTTTGTTTTGAGAAAAAACATAGAGACTCTTGGGAGGGGGCTGCGCAGAGACCCAGAGAAAGGGGGCCAGAGATTCAGGGAGGTGGCACAGACATGGAGACAGAGAAGCAGGGAACCAGAGAAAGAACGGGGAGACAGAAAAGCATCAGGGTGGCGGTGGGATCAGAAAGAGGATAGCAGTGATCCAGAGATGCTCACAATAAGGACAGAGATCAAGGACATGACTATGCGGAGTAGCAGGGGCGCTCAGGTCAATGTGATCCCAGGTCTACCCCTTATTAGAAATGTGACCTGGGAGAGGCCGCGCCGATCTCTTCACCTGCGAATTGAGGAACGGTAAATCCTCTTAGGGATTGAAGCAGTCTCACCCTCGACCAGTCTCCTGGCAAATAGCAGGCGCCCAATTCCTGCGCGCTGAAATCGTCCTAGTCTTGCGGAGGGCAGGGGGTTCTGGGGCTGCCTCGGGAATGATAGGAGGTGGCGGTGCACCGCCCACAGCGCCCTTCCCCCCTCCCACTCCGGTCCCGCCCCCTGAGCGCCGGCCTCCCATCCTGGCCTGCCCCGCACCCGCCGGCTTCTGCTCGGGTCCTCCAGGTCAAGACTCACCTGTGTGCCTCCACCGTTTTCGAAGGGTGACCACACCTTCCCACCCTCTGGCTGGCGGAATGCGCCTGCGCGGTCGCTGTCTCGAAACGAGTCCTGCTGCTTTAAGCGCGTCTTTGCACCAGGACTACATTTCCCAGAAGCCTCTGCGGCTCCTCCGTGCCCTAAGGTCTCTGAGGGGAATGCTGGGAAACAGAGTCTGGAAAAGGGATGTGGATCGGGATGGAAAAAAAGCTCCAAATACACAGGGGCTTTCCATTTCCCAAACAAATATAGTATTTGGCAAATGTTTGGCTGTACTAGCACCGCGAATATTCCATTTTAGTTAAGTTTTTTCACTTGCGATTTGGGGTCACCATGAGACTAAGATCTGGCCAATAGAATGTGAGCAGAAGTAATGCATGCTTCGCCCAGATCTGGCCCGTTAAAACCTCCCACTTGTCACTTGCACAGTCTTTTCCCTTCTGTTTATTCAGATGAAGAGTGTGACCTTAGGAGTCACATGTTGCAGATGAAAGGAGTCTAGGTCCCTGAAGTGCAACTTGGAAGAAGTCACTCTCCAATTAGAAACAAAATAACAAAAATTGTATGGACTCAGGGGTTTGGTTAAATAAATAAATGGCGGTACATTCCGCCTATGAAACGTTATGGAGCCCTGAAGTACTTATGACAACTAGACGGTGACATGGGGAAATGCTTGCAAAAGAACAAAAACCGAGTTATATAGCTTTCATGTTTATAAAGATGTAAAATATACGAATGTATTTGAGTAAAGGCTAGATGGACCATTGCCAAAATGAAATAACAGCTGTCACAACACGCAGTACGCCTTATTGGCCTATTTTGTAGAGGAAAAGTCAGATAGGTTAAGGTGACCCAGAGGAGGGACCGGGAACTAGGAAAGAGTTTGTTTAGGTTACTTAGAAGATGCCAGCCAGCTGTTGGATGTCAGCCAGGCAGTCATAATTTTTAGGAGTTTGTTTAGGTTACTTAGAAGCTGTCAGCCATAACTTTTAGGTTTTTGCACTCAGCTTCAGATAATGATTCCTCAATGCTAACTCCCGTCTGTACATAGCAGAAACTCCCCTTTAGCTTTTGATCACCCAGCTTTAGATAAGGATACCTCAAGGATACTCAACCCTAGAGTTATTTTAATTAGTTTTGCATCAGCTTCTGTACCTCCTGCTTTTGCTACGTAGGGAGGGGTGTCCAGAAAGCAATAAAAGCCCTGCTCAGCCAAGGCTCGGGGCTCAGAATTTGGGGTCTGTACTCCTCTGGGCCCGTGCACGTTAATTAAGGGTCGTGCTCCGCCATCCAACTGTGTGTTGAGTCGTTTCCTTCTGTAACAATTTAACTTGCACAACTACTCTGTAAAAGTGCGCCGGGCATCCCCAAGGAGACCTACGCATCTCTGTGGCTTGAAGACCCAGGCAGGGCCAGCAGGTCGAGGGAAAACCCTTCTGTCGATGCCAGGCTCCCGGTGCCTGCTGCCCGCTCCATGCTGATGAAACTGGCCCTGGT
>PVKU01017542.1:0-11173 GCA_004027475.1 Anoura caudifer
TTGTTTTTGTCTTACTCATGGGTATTTAAAAAGAGAATAGAGGAAATAATGGAAAGAGAAGAAAGAAGAGAAGAAAGAAAAAGAAAAAAAGAGGAAAGAAGAGAAAAAAGAAGAAAAAGAAAAGAAAGAAAAAAGAGGAAGCAAGAAAAGATAAAATTGGAAAGAAAGGAAGAAGGAATAAGGCAAGAAAGAAGATACACAAAGCAAAGGATGTTGAGGGGTAAAAAAATAATAATAAAAAAAGAAAAAATAAAAAATAAAATAAAAATAAATAAAAAACAGAAAAAATTAAAATTTAAAAAGAGAAAGAAGAAAAAAAGAGAAAAAAGCAACAAGAAAAAAGAAAAGAAAAAATAAAATTAAAAAATAACAACTCTTGCTGTTTTCAATCTTGCTGAGCTGGTGTTTCTGGTCTTGTTGGCTGCAATCGTCTAGGGGTGACAGTATCGCTTTTGTCCCTGTTCAGCGTTCATCTATCTTGCGCTACTATCCTCAGGGCTAGCCCTGTGCCTCTCTGCCCAGGGCCTCAGGTATAAATTCTGAGGATGTGTGTGCCTATCCCAGTTGCACGCAGGTGCCTATGATCTCGCAGCCACCTGTGGTCACATACAGGAGCCAATCCTTGTGCAATCGTCCCTGATGGATGGTGGGCTCAGGCGCGTGGCTGCCCCTCCGGCACTGGGCACTGGAGGCTGGCGAGCTCAGGCGGGCTGCCAAACAGCCGTCCCGAGGGTGCACGCCTGTTCCAATGGCTCTGGGTGCTGGAGGTCCCGCCAGCCCAGGTGCGTGGCTGTCTCAATGTCACCAGGAGCAAATGACCTGTGGGCACCGGCCTCCCACAAGGCCATGCCTGCAGCTGCTGCTCGAGTGCTGGGGGCCAAAGGCCCGGGGAGCTCAGGTGTGTGGCTGACCCAGTGGCGCTGGCCACCAACAATCAGGTGAGCTCCGGTATGCGGTCCTTCCCCGGGATATGCGTGGGTGTTCACACCCCCAGGTTGTCTGCCACTGAGATCCCAGCTCCTCTCTGTAAGATTTCAAGCAACTGGGTTTATCCCAGCGCCGCTAAAATTCCGTTTGGCTGGGAAGGGAGCAGTTGACCCAGCTCCCTCCCTCTTCTTGTGGCGAGCCTGGTGAGAGCCCTCCCGGGCCTCAGTCCCGGCCCTGGTGTCCGCGCTGTCCCTTGCGCTCTTATTGTTCTGAAGCACTCTCTTTACCGTCTGGTCCTCCAGTGTCCACTACAATTCCTTGATCTCCTGACTTCAAATATGCTGTGTTTCTGATGGCTGTTTGCTCCGTTCCAATGCAAATCAGCCAAAATATTCTCCTGTGTGTAGGGGGGAGCAAAATATGCTCCTTCCTATTGCACCGCCATCTTAGATCCCTATTAGCACAGTTTGATTTAAGACTTGTTTAAATTACAGATTACATTCAATATTATTTTGTATTTATTTTAGTTGTACAACATGGATGTTAGACAATCATATACTTTACAAAGTGTTCCCCTGATATTTCCAATACCACCTGACACCATACATAGTTATTAGAATATGATTGACTATATTTCCTATGTTGTACTTTACATCCCCATGACTATTTTGTCACTACCAATCTGTATTTCTCAGTCTCTTCACCTTTTTCACCCAGTCCCCTCAAACTCCCTCCTCTCTGGTAACCATCAGTTTGCTCTCTGTATCAATGAGTTTGTTTCAATTTTGTTAATTTATATTGTTCTTTAGATTCTACATTAAATGAAATCATGAGAGTTTTATCTTTCTCTAACTTATTTCACTGAGCACAATATACTCTAGGTCCATCCATGCTGTTGCAAATGGTAAGATTTCATTTTTATGGCAAAGTAATATTCCATTGTATATATGTACCACAGCTTTTTAATCCACTTGTCTACTGAAGGGCACTTGGCTTGCTACCATATCTTGGCTATTGTAAATAAAACTGCAATGATATAGAGATGCATATATTCCTTCTAATCAGTGTTCTAGGTTTCTTTGGATAAATACCCAGAAGTGGAATCACTGGGTAATAAGGCAGCTCTATTTTTAATTTTTTGGGGAACCTATGTACTGTTCTCCAGAGTGGCTACACCAGTCTGCATTCCCACCAGTGGTGCACATCAGTTTTTTCTTTTTGTTTTTAGTCTTTTTAAACTTTTTTTGAAAAATTTTTTATTGTTTTTCTATTGGAGTTGTCCCAGTTTTTCTCCCTTTGCCCTCCTTCACCGCCCCCCCACCCCCTGCTCCCACAGTCAATCCCCACACTATTGTTCATGTCATGTGCCATTTATACATGTTCTTTTACTAGTCTCTTCCACCTCCCCCCTCCCCTCTGGCCTTTGTCAGTCTGTTCCATGCTTCCATGTCTCTGGTTCTATTTAGCTCATTACTTCATTGTGTTCATTAGATTCCTCTTATAAGTGAGATCATATGGTATTTGTCTTTCAACAACTGGCTTATTTCACTTAGCATAATAGTTTACAGTTCCATCCATGCTGTTGCAAAAAAGTAGGAATTCCTTATTTCTTTCTTCTGTGTGGTATGTCATTGTGTAAGTGTTCCACAGTTTTTTGATCCACTCATCTACTGATGGGTACTTAGGCTGTTTCCAAATCTTGGCTATTATAAACAGTGCTGCTATGAACATAGGAGTGCATAAGTACTTTTGAATTGGTGTTTTGGGACTCTTAGGGTATATTACCAGTAGTGGAATTGCTGAGTCATTTTTAGTTTTTAGGTTTTTGTTTTTAGTTTGCAGTTTTCTGAGGAAATTGCATACTGTTTTCCATAGTGACTGCACCAGTCTGCATTGCCACCAGCAGTGCACTAGGGTTCCCTTTTCTCCTCCTCCTTGCCTGCACTTGTTTGTTGATTTACTAATGATAGCCATTCTGAAAGGTGTGAAGTGATATATCATTGTGGTTTTAATATGTAAATCCCTGATGACTAGTGATGTTGAGCATCTTTTCTTATGTCTATGGCCCTCTGTATGTCCTCCTTGGAGAAGTGTCTATTCAGGTCCTGTGCCCAATTTTCAATTGGATTGTTTGTCTTCCTGGTGTTGAGTCATGTGAGTTCTTTCTATATTTTGGATATTAAACTCTTGTCTGATGTATCATTGGCAAATATGTTCTCCATGTGGTTGGTTCCCTTTTCATTTTGATGCTTGTTTCTTTAGCCATGCAGAAGCTTTTTAGTTTGATGTATCCCATTTGTTTATTTTTTCCTTTATTTCCCTTTCCCTAGGAGATATTTTAGCAGAAATATTGCCACATGGGATATCTGAAATTTTACTGCCTATGTTTTCTCTGGGAATTTTATGATATCACAACTTATATTTAAGTGTTTTATCCATTTTGAGTTTAGTCTGGTGTATGGTATAAGTTGGTGATCTAGTTCATTTTTTTCCGGGTACCAGTCCAGTTCTCCCAACACCATTTATTGAAGAGTCTTTATTCCATTGTATGCCCTTGCCTCCTTTGTCAAATATCAATTGACCATAGAGATGTGGGTTTATTTCTGGGCTTTCTCTTCTGTTCCATTAAGCTATGTGTCTGCACTTATGCCAGTACCAGACTGTTTTGATTGATTACAGTGGCCTTGTAGAATAGTTTGATATCAGGTATTGTGATCCCTCCTACTTTATTCTTTCTCAAGATTGCTAGGGTTATTCAGGGCTTTGGGTTTGGGTTTTTTTTGGGGGGGACTCCATATTAATTTTTGAAATATTTGTTCTAAATTTCTGATATATGTCATTGGTATTTTAATAAAAATTGCATTGAATCTATAGATTGCTTTGGGTAGTATGGACATTTTAATGATGTTAATTCTTCTGATCCATGATCATTTGTATCTTCCTCAATTTCTTTCTTCAATATTCTATAGTTTTCCATGTACAGGTCTTTTACATCCTTGGTTATATTTATTCCTAGGTACTTTATTTTTATTGTTGCTATAGTAAATGGAAATTTTTTCCTAGTTTCCCTTTCTCATGGTTCATTGTGGTGTACAAAAATGCCATGAATTTCTGAATATTTACTTGTATCCTGCTATTTTTTCAAATTCACTTATTAAGTCAAATATGTTCGGTGGAGACTATAGGATATTCTATGTACCCTATCATGTGGCCTGCAAATAATGACAGTTTTACTTCCTCCTTTTCAATTTAGATGCCTTTTATTTCTTTTTCTTGTCTGATTGCCTTTGGCTAGGACCTCCAGTACTATGTTGAATAAGGGTGGTGAAAGCAGACACCCTTGTCTTGTTCCTGATCTTAAGGGGAAAGCTTTAGTTGTCCATTGAGTATGATGTTGGCAGTAAGCTTCTTGTATATGACCTTTATTGTGTTGAGGTATGTTCTCTTGATTCCCACTTTGCTGAGAGCCTTTTTTTTTTTATCATAAATGGGTGCTGGATTTTATCAAATGCTTTTTCTGCATCTATTGATATGATCATGTGATTTTTGTCCTTCATTTTGTTTATGTGGTGTATTATGTTTATTGCTTTATGAATATTGTACCATCCTTGCATCCCTGGGATGAATCCCACTTGATCACAGTGTATGATCTTTTTAATGCATTGTTGGATCAGAATTGTAAACATTTGTTGAGGATTTTAGTATCAATGTTCATCAGCGATATTGGCCTATAGTTTTCTTTCTTTGTTGTGTCTTTATTTGGCTTTGGAACTAGGATGAGACTAGACTCATAAAAAAGAGTTTGGAGTCTTCCCTCTTCTTGAATTTTTTTGGAATAGTTTAAGAAGGATAGGAATAAGTTCTTCTCTGAATGTTTGGTAAAATTCACCACTGAAACCATTCTTTCCAGGGCTTCTCTTTGCCAGGCATTTTTTGATTAGTATTTCAATGTGCTATTATCATTTGTTTATTCATGCTTTCTTCTTCTTCCTGATTCAGTTTTGGAAGATTGTATGATTCTAGAAATTTTTCCATTTAGCCCAGGTTGTCCAATTTCTTGGCATGTAGTTTTTCATAGTAAATTCCTACAATCCTTCGTATTTCTTTGGTATCAGTTGTAACTTCTCCTCTTTGGTTTCTGATTTTAGTTATTTGGGTTCTCCCTCTTTTTTCCTGAATACTCTAGTTAAAAGTTGTCAATTTTTAATCATTTCAAAGAACCAGCTCCTGTATTTATTGATCCTTTGAATTTTTTTTATGTTGTTTAGCTCTGATCTCATTTTGACTTTTTCCTTCCCTCTACACCCTGGGCTTTGTTCGTTGTTGTTCCTCTAGTTCTTATAGATGTAGGGTTAGAATGTTTCTTTGAGATTTTTGTTTTCTTTAGGTGGGATTGTATTGCTATGAACTTCTCTCTTAGGACTGCCTTTACTGTGTCCCAAAGGTACTGGAATGTTATATGTTAATTTTCATTTGTTTCCAGATACTTTTTCATCTCTTCCTTGATCTTTGTTAACCCAAATGTTATTTAACAACATGTTATTCAGTCTCCATGTATTGAATGTTTCTGAGTTTTTTCCCTTGAGGTCAATTTCTAGTTTCAAGCTTTTATAATCCAAGAAGATGCTTGTTATGATTTTAACTTTCTTGAATTTGTTGAGGATTGTTTTGTGTCCTACCATGTGGTCTATCTTTGAAAATGGTCCATCTGCATTTGAAAATAATGTAGATTTTGCCTCTTTGGGGTAAAATATTCTGTAAATATCAATTAAATCCATTTGATCTAGGGTATCATTCAATGCCACAGTATCCTTGTTGATTCTTTCTTTGGAAGATCTATCCACTGCTGACAGTGGGGTGTTGAAATCCTCTACTGTAAGTGTTTGCTATCTATATCTTTCTTGAATTCCTCCAAGATTTTTCTAATATAATTAGGTGCTCTTATGCTAGGTGTACATGTTTACAAGTGTTATATCTTCTTGTTGGACTACTCCTTTAAGTATTATGTAGTAACCTTATTTGTCTCTTGTTATGGCTGTTGTTTTGAAGTCTATTTTGTCTGATATAAGTATTTCTACCCCAGCCTTTTTTCCTGTCATTTAACTTGGAATATTTTTTCCATCCCTTCATTTTCAGCCTGTGCAGATCTTTTATTTTGAGGTGGGTCTCTTGTAGACAGTATATATGTGTGTCATGTCTTCTTATCTGTTTGGCTACCCTATGTCTTTTGATTGGAGCATTTAGTCCATTTACACTTACAGTTATTACTGATAGTTATTTATTCTTTGCCATTTTTTCTTTATACCTATCTCCCCCCTCTCCACTCTCTCTCTTCATCTTCTTAAAACAGTTTCTTTAGCATCACTTGCAATGCTGGTTTGGTGGAAATGTACTCTTTTAGCCTTTCTTTGTTTTTGCCTGAGAACCTTCTTATTTCACCTTCCATTTTAAATGAGAAGCTTGCTGGGTAGACTAGTCTTGGTTGCAGGCCTTTGCTTTTCATTACTTGAAATATTTTGTGCCATTCCATTGTGGTTTGTTGTGTTTTTTGTTAAAAAAATCAGCTGATAGCTTTATTGGAACTCCCTTGTATGTTACTACCTGTTTCTCTCTTGCTGCCTTTAACATTGTCTTTAAATTTTGCCAGTTTAATTATGATGTGGCTTGGAGTGAGCTTCTTTGGCTTCATCTTGATTGGGATCTTCTGTGCTTCCTGGACTTGTGTGACTTTTCCCCCCACCAAGTTAAGGAAGTTTTCTGTTATTACTTTTTCAAACAGGTATTCTCTTCCTTGATCCTTTTCTTCTCCTTCTGTGTCCCTATGATGGAATATTATTATGTTTCATGTTGTCTGACAGCTCACTTAAACTATTTTTATTATTTTTTGAGTCTTTTCTCATGTTGTACTCTAAATGGGTGTTTTCTTCTACCTTGTCTTCCAACTCACTGATTCAGTCCTCTTCTTCTTCTAGCCTGCTTTAATTCCTTTTAATGTATTCATTTCAGATATTGTATTCTTCATTTCCTCCTGGCTCCTATTCATAGTTTCTATGTCCTCTTTCATATTGATGTAGTTCCCACTAAGTTCCTTGGAACTCCCATAGAGTTCCTTGTTGTTCATGTAGAGTTCCTTGATTATCCTTATAACCATTATTTTGAACTCTATATCTGATAAAGTGCTTACCTCAATTTCATTTAGCACTCTTTCTGGGAATTCCTCTTTTCCTTTTGATTGGAGTTGTTTCTTTGTCTCCTCATTTTAGGTGACTCTTTTTGTTTGTTTCTGCTTATTAGATTGATCTTTTGGCTCCCTGTCTCCATGGGGTGGCCTTCTGTGGTAGGAGACCTGTGGGACTCAGTGGTGAAATTCTTGATCTCTTGAGCTGGATGCTCTTTGGATGCCTTTTGTTCTGTTTATGTGGGCCCCCTTGTTATAATTGGCTTTTGGTTGTTGTTGGATCATCTTTGGTGGTTTCTTTCCTTAAGCTGGCTGACCGAGAGTCAGACCACCCACCATCTCTTGTATGCTATTGTACAGGTGCTGCCAGAAAGAAACAAAACAACCCAGGAAACAAAACCTACACACACAAAAATTTCCACCAACCACAACCACACTATCAACAGTGAATGAGAAATATTAATAAAGGTGGAAAGAGATTAAGACTATTATAAAAAGAAAAATGAATATAAGATGACTAACAGAGGCAAAATGGATTTTGAGAGGTTAGTGAGAGGAGGAATAATAATAGTAGAGAATAGCAACAAGGTGTAGAAAAAAATAAAATTTACAATGTAAATAAAAAGCAAGGGAAGAAGGCAAAATGGAGTAAGAAAAGGGAAGAAAATAATATGGGATTTAAAAATAAATATAATAATAAAATAGGAGCAAAGTTGAAGAAAAACAACCATCCTAGCAATGTCAATGACAAATGAGCAAAGATTAATAACAATAGAAAGAGAATGAAAAGTAACAAGAAAGAACAAAACATTATGAGGTATCCAAAGGAAAGAAAAGCACTTTTGAGAGAATAGAGGGATAAAAATAATAAGAGTAAGGAGTAAAAACTAGGCTAAGAGAGTGAAACATGAAATTTAAAATGAAATAAAGGGCAAGAGGAAGACAAAATGGAGTAGGAGAGAGGAACAGTAAAATTTGATTTGCAATACAAAAACAGTGAACATCTTGGAATAAAATTGAAGAAATGCAACAACAACCACCATATCACCAAAAAATGAGCAAAGATGAATAGAAATGGAGAGAGAATAAGGATATTATAAGAAAGGGAAAAAGAGTGTGAGATGACTAATGATAAGAAAAATGGTTTTGAGAGGATGGAGGGAGGAGAGATAGTAAGACTGTGGAATGGAAACAAAGCATAGAATGGGAAAAATAAAATTAAAAACAAAAATGAGAAGAGAGCAAGGAGGCAAATTGGAGTAAGAGAAGGGAAGAGTAGAATATGAGATTCAAAACAAAACTAAAGTAAAAAAATGTCAAATAATGGGAACAAACATGAAGAAAAAGAAAGAAATGTTAAAAAGCTATGCCAGAGAAAAAATAATGAAGAGCACTGAGGTGGAATTCACCTCAGTGCGGAATTCACCTCAGTGGAATCTATTGTTTGCTACTGCCTTCTCATTCTGGATCTGTCCCTGGTAATGTCAGATGGTGTCCTAGTGTAGCTCTAGAAAGCCTGTTTGCGGCTACAAGTGATCTACAGTCTATGACTGTCTCCTTCAGGCCTGTCTGGTCTTCTTTTTTCTGCCTTGTTGGCTTTCCATCAACATAAGGCCTAGGAATGGCTAATGTTATGTCAGAGACCACTGCAAGTACCACTTCCCCCTGCCTCCAGTGGGGAACTCTGGTGCGATCTGGTGGGTGTAATCTATGGGTCACCCCCAGGAGGTGCTATTTAGTTTTCTGGGAAGATGGTGGGATTGTTTCCCCCACCACCCCCACCACACATCTTGGTGTATCCCAGATTATTTCCAATAATGTATAGTTTCTGATGAATTAGCTGTCTATTTCATTTGAGACACCAATTTGTATGAAAGGGTCAGCTCTTTCCTGCTTGACACTAAGGGCAGCTCTGTTTAAGAGCCGAGGCTGGGTAGGGTCTTGAACACCCCTTGCTGTGCCTGTCTCTAATCCCTCTGCTCTGCTGGTGTCAGTGGATCAGGGCCCAAGGAACCATCATAGCTCATAGGTCAGAAAGGGCCCTTTCAAAGCTTTTCCTTTTCCCCCTGGGGATATGCACCAAGAAGAAGCTCTTGAGCCTGGTCTCACTGGATCTGGAGAGCCTGTAATCCTGTAGGTGGGGGGTGGGCATGCCTGACTGTGAGGGGACATGCCTAGCTGCAATGACTCTCTGGTGCTAGGCTACTGGCCCCAAGTCCCTAGTCTCCTACTCTAGCAGGAGACTCAGATCCAGATTCTCTACTCCATGCAACCCCTTGCTCCCCAGCCACACTGGGTTGGGTCCCACAGTACCTTTGACATACCACTTTCTGTTCTTCCTTCACAGGTGGACTCACTGGGAATGAACTGCATTTTCACTCTGGTTTCTTTGTTAGCAGAGCCACTGCGTGTGCAAGTACAGATCCCTGCTCTGCCACTCCTAAGATCCCCTTTTCAAAATGTCTCTATGTGGTACCCTCACTGTAGCCCAAAGCCATGGATTGGCTCTCTGCCTGCTCCACCTTCCCAAAAAGCAGTAAGTCTTTCTCAGTCAGGGCTGTCCACAGCCTGCCAGTGCCTCTGACAGTTTTAGGAGACAGAATTTCCCTCTGGAACTCTCCCAGTTGGTGCTGCAGCTATGGACATGCTGCTTGCTATGTGTGTGCAGTCTAAGTCTCCCAGACTTTGTGTATCCTTCCAAGGGTTGGGGGATCTCTGTGTGGTACCAGGGTCCTACTCTGGGAGGGAAGGGAGCCACTAGGCTGTGCTTTCTGTCTGATTTCTCTTCTGCTACAGGCACCTTGTACAGGGCGTTTCCCCCTCAAATTAATAAAATCTCTTACCAGATGGTGCAAAGCCTCTTGGCTTCAAAAATTTATATCAACTGAGAATCTGCTGATTGTTGAGGTCACTTGTTTTTCTATATTTTATTGATTATGCTATTATAGTTTTCCCATTTCTCCCTCATCATCTTCCTCCACCCTTCACACCACCTCCCACCCACATTCCCCTCTTTAGTTCATGTCCATGTGTCATACTTATAAGTTCTTTAGCTTCTACTTTTCCCATACTATTCTTGCCCTCCCCCTGTCTATTTTTTACCCACCATCAATGCTACTTATTCTCTGTACATTTTCTCCCTCTCTCCTCCTCTCACTCCCGTGTTGCTAACCCTCTATGTGGTCTCCATTTCTGTGTTCCTGCACCTGGTCTAGTTGTTTGCTTAGTTTGCTTTTGTTTTAGGTGTGGTTGCTTTTACCTGAGAAGCACTTTATCTTCCCTTCCATTCTAAATGACCGCTTTGCTGGATAGAGTAATCTTGGATGTAAGTCCTTGACTTTCATGACTTGGAATATTTCTTTCCAGCCCCTTCTTGCCTGTAAGGTCTCTTTTGAGAAATCCACTGACAGTCTGATGGGAACTCCTTTGTAGGTGACGGTGCCCTTATCCTTTGCTGCTTCTAGAATTCTCTCCTTCATTTTAATCTTGGGTAATGTAATTATAATGTACCTTGGTGTGTTCCTCCTCGGGTCCAACTTCTTTGGGACTCTCTGAGCTTCTTGGACTTCCTGGAAGACTATTTCCTTTGCCAGATTGGGGAAGTTCTCCTTTATTATTTGTTCAAAAACTTTTCCACTTGTTGCTCTTCCTCTTCCCCTTCTAGTACCCCTATAATTCGGATGTTGGGATGTTTAAAGATGTCCTGGAGGTTCCTAAGCCTCTCCTCATTTTTTTGAATTCTGGTTTCTTCACTCTTCTGTTTGGTCATTTTTTTCTTCCTTCTGGTCCACTCCATTGATTTGAGTTCCAATTTTCCTTCCATCACTATTGGTTCCCTGTGCGTTTTTCTTCATTTCACTTATTGTAGCCTTCATTTGTTCATCTAATTTGCGACCAAAATCAACCAATTCTGTGAGCATCCTAATCAGCAGAGCTTTGAACTGCGCTTCTGATAGGTTGGTTACCAGTGCTATGAGCTCTGAATCTGATATGTTGACCATGTCCTGGTTGCTCAGATGAATTAGCTCTGGGGCCCTAGTCTGTTCTACCTTTTTTTATTTTTTTTTT
>PVKU01017543.1:0-11175 GCA_004027475.1 Anoura caudifer
GCAGGCAACCCTGGCCCTCTCCATGTTCACTCTCCTCCCGCAACTGTCATGGATCAAAGGAGCTCACCGAGGTAGGAGAGCAGAGGGTGCGATAGTAGTTATTTGGAGTGGCTGTTCTGGCAACTCTTGTGCCCCAACTAGGATATCCCACTTGTATAGTACATGCCTAGTGTTTTCCTTTGCTTGTGTTTGTTTTGTTTTGCTTTTGACTATGGACAACATTTGCCAGCTCCTAACTCAGCCCCTTCACTTCTGAACCAAGACTGGCTCACGCTCACCTATACTAGGGGCTAAAGTTGACTTTCTTATACCACCTAGTCCAGAAGCTAAGCAATTTTCTCCTGGATAAGGCCTTCAAAGCAAACTCACAAAAACATGCTCCATCACTGTGAAACCTGCTTTGGCTGGTGGAAAATTAAACACTTTGGGTTAATAAATAAAGATAATATGAATTTTTCTCTGGATTTCCCAACCATTTTCAAACAGTCAAAAATAACCAGTCATCAGCTTCCGGTCAAGATGGAGGCATAGGTAAACATGGCTCACCTCCTCCCACAGCCACAGCAAAAATTACAACCAGGCTACAAAACAACTATCACCCAGAATCATCAGAAAATCCGACAACCAAGTAATTAAAGAAACCACATTCATCAGGACAGATAGGAGGGGTGGAGATTCGGGAGAGGTGCAGACAGGCATGGAGACACAGAACAGGCAGTCCCACACCCATATGTGGTAGATAAAAATTGGGGGGTATACCTCAGGAGCAAGGAGTCCCAGCCCCACACTAGACCACTCAGCCCAGGATTCCAGTGCCAGGAAGATAAGCCCCCATAACTTCTGGCTGTAAAAAAAAAAAAAAAAAAAAAAAAAAAAAAAAAAAAAAAAAAAAAAAAAAAAAAAAAAAAAAAAAAAAAAAAAAAAAAAACCAGTGGTGGTTGGGGCAGCAGAATAAACTGGGATTCTCAGGAGTCTCTTCTTAAAGGTCCTACAACAAACTTACAGCTTTTGCAAACTCACTCCCTCTGGGCTTCAGCATCAGGGAAACAGCTGGAAGGACCAATGGTATATAGGGAGGAATTGAAGTGACTGACATAAGAGCTAGTGCTGGGAGATAGTTTCTTCCTGGGCAAAACTCGAGAGGCCAGGGAGCAGCAATGTCACCTCACCAAACCCTCCCCCACAGAGAGTCACAGGTTGCCCCACCCTGGCAATTGCCTAAGCTCTGCCCCATTCAACTTACCAATGCACTTTTCTACAATAGGCCACACTACTAAGACAGAGAGTCAAAGTAACTCTACCTAATACACAGGAAAAAACACAGGAAGGCTTCCAAATTAAGGTGACAAAGTAATATGCCCCCCCAAAAAAAGAACAAAACTTCAGAAATAAAATTAAACAAAATGGAGATAAGCAATCTATCATATATAGAGTTTGAAACACTGGTCATAAGGATGCTCAAGGAACTCAACAGGTACTTCAACAACATAATAAAGTCCCAGGCAGAGGAAAGATGGCAGAGGAGTGAATGAAAGTCCACACTAACCTCCTCCCAGGACAAATCTGGAATTACAAGTCAATTGTGGAGAAACCACCTGGAACAAACAACTGAGCAATAGCCAGGGAGAATCATATAACTTCAAACCAACAGAAGAACCAGCTTCCGCACAACCTGTCTGGTAAGGAGTGCAGTGGAGACTCAAGAGGGCTAGCTGGGTGCCCACAGGCAGCCGCGCCAGAGGGATAATTAAGTGGCCTGTTGGATCCCCTAGAGAAGATTGGGGTCTAAACCCTAAGCTAGGATTCCCAGCCTAGAACACCAGAGCCCAAAAAGTGCACAGATAAAAACCAGCAGCAAAAAGCAGCACTGTTGCTCTCTGCCAGAGACAGACGACTGGAGATGCAGAGAGCTGTTTAAAGGGCCAACACACAAATTTTTATTTGTAGCCATGTGCCTTGCGCTCTGGCAAAGGCGAGGATAGAGTGGGCTGGGGATACCTGAGGAGAGACGGGGATGGAAGCTTTGGGAAGAGAACTGAGAGAGAGACACCAAGATCCCAGTACTGAGTCAGCCCCCCAGACCGCAGCCTTTGTGCTCAGGCAGATCACTCCCCTCCCAGCAGCAGCAGCCTGAGGGGAAACAATAACCCTGACCCCAGGAGGGTCTCTACCCTGACCCTTTAGTGCTTAAGCCTGACTGCTGAGTCCTAGTGACCACATAAACAACTGAAGGAGACAGCCAGAGACAGTAGGTCACTGGCAAAGAGGGGCGGGGCAGGAAGAGTGGACTAGAGAGACTTGAGGAGAGACTAGGGACAGAGGTTTTGGAGAGAGAACTGACAGAGCAGCTGCCAGTGTCCAGTGTTGAGCCAACCCCCATTTGGCAGCAACCATTCTACTCAGGCAGACCACTCCCCTCCCAGCAGCAGCAGCCTGAGGAAAAACAATAGCCCCCACCCCGGGAGGGATTCAGCCCTGCCCTACAGTATGTAAACCTGACTGCTGAGTGCAGAGTGACCAGATTAACAATGGAAGGAGACAGCTGGTGACAGCAGATCACTGGAAGTATCCAACAGGCTGCCTAAAATTAGATGGGGTCACCATCTGACATCACCAGAGGCAGATCCAGAAAGAAAAAATAGTGGTAAATACAAGAGGCTACCAAGATGAAAGCCATTGTGTTCTTCTTCATGATTTGCAATATTTTCCTTCCTGCATAGCTTTATAACATTCATTTCTTGTCCAGTGAGTTTGTATATATAAGGCACTAGATTTTCGACTATAGTATATTTCAATTCACATATTTTGCCCCTCCCTTCTCTTAGCCCATTTTACCTTCCTTTTTTCCTTGCAATATTTTCATTTCAAATTTGGTTTTCTCTCTAGCTACAACTTGTTTCCATTCCACGCTCTTACTATTTCTCCCCCATCCAGACGCTCAAAATGAATTTTCTTGCCAAGGGTCATTTCACATCCTTTTTGCCCAGCTCTTAAAATAACCACATTCTCTCTACACCTTTAATAAACTTTGCTAGCTGGTTGTGGGTAGGGTAGTTGTTCCATTGTTTTTTCAAGGTTATCTCTGTAGCTTCACTAATTCTGTATTTCAAATATCAAATTTTACTGGATCCCTCTCCTACTCTTTTTTTGTCTCAAATTTTAATTTTGCTGTTTTAGCCTGTTTTTTTTCTTTTTTGTCTTCTATTTCTCTTTCATCCTGTCCTTTCATTTTTCGTTATTCTCCTTTTCTCTTCTTTTCTTTTACATCTCAAATTTTAATTTTTCCCTCACTTAGTCTGGTTTTTCTTCCTCAGTCTTAGTATTCCCTCTCCTTCTATCATTTCAAAATCACTTCCCATTCCTCTAAACATCTCTCAGACTTTTCTTTGTTTCTTTTTCCCCTCCTATTCCCATACCAACTATATTAATTTTAGCTTACTTGTTGTTGATAGTGCTTTAGTGGATCTTTCTCTCCAATTTGGCTCCTATATTTTTATTAATTATTTAATATTTTTCCTTCCTTTTTCTTTCCCTCTCTCACTTTATTTTATTTTATATTTTAATTTCTGCTTAAACTTAATATTATATGTTTCCCTTCTCATACTCCATTCCACTCTTCATTTCTTTTTTTAAATTTTATTTTAATTGTTGTTCTTGTAGTTTTCTGTCTTTTACTCCCATCCCAGCCCACCCCACCATTCATTCCCTTTTTTTATTCATGAGGTAAACTTTGCCTTCTCTCTTTCCATTGCTCCAATGTCCAACTCTTATTAGTGCTCTTCCCTCTACCCTGTCAAAATCATTTCTCTTTCAGTATGTCACCTCATATCCACTCTCCTTTCTTATAAAAATCTTAATCTCATTACAACCTTATTAATACTGGTTCATTTGCTATTGATTTTGGGATTGTGGGGGGACTTATATTTGTGGGTGTAGGTTTGTTTCTTGGGTTCTGTGGTTTTGTTCAGGCAACACCTGCACAACAGCACAAAAGACGTGGTGGAGTGATGCTCGGCCAACCAGTGACACAGGAGAACCCATGAAAGAATGACCCAACAACAATCACAATCCAATTATATCCAGAAAACCAGCATAAAAGGCATAAAGTACATCCCAAGAACATCAACTTCAGGAGATCAAGGAGACTGCACAACTGAATCTCACAGGCCTCCTACCATAGAAGTTCACACCACAAACTCAGGGAGTCAAAACAGATCAATGTAAGAAACAGAAGCAAACAGAAAGAGTCCCACAATCAATGGGAAGACAAAGAAACAACTCCCAATCAAAAGGAAAGGAGGAATCCTCAGAAGGAATGCTAAATGCTAAATGAAATAGAGGCAAGTCAACTATCAGATACTGAGTTCCAAACAATGGTTATAAGGAAGCTCAATGAACTCAGTGCAAATTACCAAAAACTAGAGGGAAACTATGAGGAATTACTGCAAACTATATCAGCATAAAAAGAGACATAGAAAAAATCAACAAGGGCCAAGAAGAAATGAAAAATACAATTTCTGAACTAAAGAACACAGAAGAAAAAATCAAAAGCAGGCTCGATGAAGCAAAGGATAAAATCGGTGAGCTTCAGGACAAAGTAGAAAAAAACTCCCCAAAACAGCAAGGACAGGAAAAAAGACTGAAAAAGTACGAAGAAGGGTTAAGGGAAATTCAGGACAACATGAAACAGAATAATGTATACCAGAATAATGTTTGTATAAACAGAATAATGTCTGTATAACAGGGTTACCAGAAGGAGAAAAAAGGAGTAAGGTATAGAAAACCTGTTTGAAAAGGTAATGATGGAAAACTCCCCCAATTTGATGAGAGAAAAAGCCACACAAGTCCAGTAAGCAGAGAAGATCCCAATCAAGAAGAACCCAAAGAGGCCCACTGTAAGACACATCATAATTAAAATGGCAAAATTCTAAGACAAAGAGAGAATCTTAAAGGCAGCAAGGGAGAAACAGGAAGTAACATACAAGGGAGTCCCAATAAGACTAGCAGCTGACTTCTCAATGGAAATGCTCCAAGACAGAAGGGAATGGCAAGAATATTCCAAGTAACGTAAAGCAAAGGCCTGCAACCAAGACTACTCTATCCAACAAGGCTCTCATTTAAAATGAAGGCCAAATAAGGAGCTTCCAAGACAAAAGAAGCCTCAAAGAAGCTTGGCTAACTAGCACTGCAAGAGATGCTAAAGGGTCTGCCTTAAGAAGAGGAAGAAAAACAGTGAGAGAGAAAGGAACAAAGATACAAAGGGAGTAAAATGGCAGTGAGTAAATACCTATCAATAATAACCTCAAATGTAAATGGATTAAATGCTCCATCAAAAGACATAGGGTAGCTGAATGAATAAGAAACATGACCCACACATATGCTGCGTACAATAGACCCACCTCACAAGAAAAGATCTAGACAGACTGAAAGTGAAGGGCTGGAAAAAAATATTCCATGCAAATGGACAGAAAAAAAAAGCTGGGGTAGCAATATTTACATCTGACAAAATAGACTTTAAAACAAAGGCCATAAAAAGAGACCTAGAGAGACACTTCATAATACTCAAAGGAAGAATCCAACAAGAACACATAAACATTGCAAACATATATGGACCTAACATAGGAGCACCCAAGTCTATAAGGAAAATCTTGGAGGACTTCAAGAAAGATATAGACAGCAACATAGTTATAATAGAGGATTTTAACACCCCACTGTCAACAATGGGTAGATCTTCCAAACAAAATATCAACAAGGATATTGTGGCATTGAACAATGTCCTAGATTAAATGTAGTTAACTGATATATAGAGAACCTTTCATCCCAAAGAAGCAAAATACATTCTTTTCGAATGCACATGGAACATTTTCAAAGATAGACAACATGATAGGACACAAAATAAGCCTTAAGAAATTCAAGGAAATTGAAATCATAGCAAGCATCTTCTCAGACCACAAGGGCCTGAAACTAGAAACCAACCCCAAGGAAAAAACTCAAAAACACTCAAATTCATGGAGATTAAATAGCAGTCTATAAAACAATGACTGGATTAAGAATGACATCAAGGAAGAAATTAAAAATTTCTGGAAATAAATGAACATGAACTCACAACACTCCAAAACTTATGGGACACAGCAAAGACAGTCCTGAGAAGGAAATTCATAGCAATACAAGCCTACCTAAGAAAGATAGAAACATTTCAAATAAACAGCCTAACCCTACATCTACAAGAACTGGAGGAACAACAACAAAAACAGCCCAGAGCAGGTGGAAGAAAGGAAAGAACCAAGATCAGAGCAGAATTAAATGACATAGAGACTAAAGAAACAATTCTAAGGATCAATAAATCCAGGAGCTGTTTCTTTGAAAAGATAAACAAAATCGACAAGACTTTAAACAGTTCATTAAGAAAAAAAGAGAGCCCTGGCTGGTGTAGCTCAGTGGATTGAGTGCGGGCCTGTGAACCAAAACATCGAGGTTCAATTCCCAGTCAGGGCACATGCCTGGGTTGCAGGCCAGTTCCCAGCAGGGACGCACAAGAGGCAATCACACATTGCTATTTCTCTCCCTTTCTCTTTCCCTTCCCCTCTAAAGATAAAATAAATAAAATCTTTAAAAAAAAGAAAAAAGAGAGAGTACCCAAATAAACACAATCAGAAATAGAAGAGGAGAGATTACAACTGATACCACAGAAATACAAAGGATTGTAAGAAATTACTACAAAGAACTATATTCCAAGAAATTAGAAAACCTGAATGAAATAGACAAATTTCTAGAAAAATATAATTTTCCAAAACTTAATGAAGAAGAAGCAAAAAGCCTGAACAGACCAATAACAGCTGATGAAACTGAAGCAGTGATCATAAAGTCCCAGCACACAAAAGCCCTGGACCGGATGGTTTCACAGGAGAATTCTACAAAGCATTTAAGGAAGAGCTAAACCCCATCCTTCACAATCTATTCCAAAAAAATCAAGAAGACAGAAGACTCCCAAATTCTTTTTATGAAGCCAGCGCCACCCTAATCCCAAAACCAGAGGAAGACACAACAAAGAAAGAAAACTGCAGACCAATATCTCTGATGAACATAGATGCTAAAATTCTCAAGAAAGTATTGGCAAACTGTATCCAGCAATTAATTAAAAAGATCATACACCATGATCAAGTGGGATTCATCCCAGGGGTGCAAGGATGGTACCATATTGCAAATCAATAAACATAATACATCACATAAACAAAAGGAAAGACAAAAATCACATGGTCATATCAATAGATGAGGGAAAAACATTTGATAATGTGCAGCACCCATTTGTGATAAATATACTCAGAAAAGCAGGAATAGAGGGAGCATTCCTCAACATAATAAAGGCCATATATGAGAGACTTACAGCCAACATCATACCCAACAGGCAAAATCTAAAAGCTTTCCCACTAAGATCAGGAACAAGACAAGGGTGTCTGCTTTCACCACTTCTGTTCAAGATAGTATTGAAAGTCCTAGCCACAGCAATCTGACAAGAAGAAGAAATAAAAGGCATCCAAATTGGAAAGGAAGAAGTAACACTGTCACTGTTTGCAGATGACAGGATTGTGTACATAGAAAACCCTACAGACTCCGCCAAAAAACTGCTTGACCTAATAAATGAATTTGGCAAAACAGTGAGATACAAAGTCAATATGCAGAAATTGAAGGCATTTTTGTATACCAACAATGAAAGAGCAGAAACAGAAATCAGAAAAAAAAAATCCCATTTGCTATAGCAACAAGAAAAATAAAGTACCTAGGAATAAACCTAACCAAGGAGGTAAAATCCTGTACTCAGAAAACTACAGAACACCTAAGAAAGAAATTAAGGAAGACACAAATAAATGGAAGCATATGCTATGTTCACGGATTGGAAAAATTAATATTATCAAAATGTGTATACTACCCAAAACAATTTATAGATTCAACATAATCCCTATTAAAATACCATTGGCATATTTCACAGATATAGAAAAAACATTTCAAAAATTTATATAGAACCATAAATGACCCTGATTAGCTGCAGCAATTTTGATAAAGAACAAAGTAGGTAGGATAACCATACCTGACATCAAACTATATTACAAGGCAATGGTAACCAAAACAGCCTGGTACGGGCCTAAGAACACACACATAGACCAATGGAACAGAACAGAGAGCCCAGAAATAAACCCGAGTCTCTATGGTCAATTAATATCTGACAAAAGGGGAAGAAGCATAAAATGGAGTAAAAATAGCCTCTTCAAAAAATGGTGTTGGGAGATTTGGACAGCTACACGCAAAACAGTGAATCTCGACCACCAACTTACACCATACACAAAACTGAACTCAAGATAGATAAAAGACTTAAATATAAGTCATGATACACACCATAAAAGTTCCAGAGGAGAAGTTACACAGGAAAATCTCAGATATTCCATGCAGCAATATTCTCACTAACATGTCCCCTCGAGCAAGGGACATAAAGGATAGAAAGGACATAAACAAATGGGATCTCATCAAAATAAAAAGCTTCTGCACGGCTAAAGAAAACATTAGCAAAATGAAAAGGGAACCAACTGTATGGGAAAATATATTTACCAATATTATCTCGGACAAGGGTTTGATCTCCAAAATACATAAAGAACTCACATGACTCCACACCAGGAAGAGAAGCAATCCAATTAAAAAATGAGCAAAGGGAGTGAATGTGAGAACGGGGAGCAGCGGCCGACATGTCAGGGAGGCTGCAGATGTTGTCGCCGGCTTGGATCCTGAGCGCCCGAAGCCTCCTCCGGCCTGCACTCCTGAGCCGGCTTCTCTAATCCCATTGTTTCTTCTAGATTTGCTCGGGCCTGTCCACCCTCCCAGCCTGAAATTGGGGCTGGGCGGTGCCGCGGCGGGGCCTAGAGGCTTAACTGTAGCAAGAGCGAGGGCAGCTGCAGCAGCTCCCTCCTTTGTGAACACGGAAACCATGGGGCCGGAGGCCTGCAGGCCCGCACAGGCATTTAGAGAAAATGGCAGACAATACTGATTTCGAAGCAATGCTTGAGGGTCCTTACAAGAAGGATAAGAACAAATTGAGCAGTGCTAATGGCCAAGAAGAACATAGCAAAGAGAGGAAAAACAGCAAGAGCAGAAGTCATAGTCGTGAACGAAAAAGAAGCAAAAGTAAGGAACGGAAGCGAAGTAGAGATAGAGAAAGGAAAAAGAGCAAAAGCCGTGAAAGGAAGCAAAGTAGAAGGAAAGAATGGAGAGGGAGCTGCTCAAGAAGTCAAGATCGCAGATTCAGAGGCCGCTACAGAAGTGCTTACTCCGGACCAAAATTTAACAGTGCCATCCGAGGAAACATTGGGTTGCCTCATAGCATCAAATCAAGCAGACAACGCTCCCGAAGCAAAAGTCCATTCAGAAAAGACAAGAGCCCTGTGAGGGAACCTGTGGATAATTTAACTCCTGAGGAAAGAGATGCAAGGACAGTTTTCTGCATGCAGTTGGCAGCAAGAATAAGGCCAAGGGATTTGGCAGAGTTTTTCTCTACAGTAGGAAAGGTTGGAGATGTGAGGATGATTCCTGATAGAAATTCAAGACGTTCCAAAGGAATTGCTTATGTGGAATTTGTTGATGTTAGCTCAGTGCCTCTAGCAATAGGATTAACTGGCCAGCGGGTTTTAGGAGTGCCAATCATAGTACAGGCATCACAGGCAGAAAAAAACAGAGCTGCAGCAATGGCAAACAATCTACAAAAAGGAAGTGCTGGACCTATGAGGCTTTATGTGGGCTTATTACACTTTAACATAACTGAAGATATGCTTCAGGGGATCTTTGAGCCTTTTGGAAGGATTGAAAGTATCCAACTCATGATGGATAGTGAAACAGGTTGATCCAAATGATATGGGTTT
This sequence comes from Anoura caudifer, assembly GCA_004027475.1. Taxonomy (NCBI): domain Eukaryota; kingdom Metazoa; phylum Chordata; class Mammalia; order Chiroptera; family Phyllostomidae; genus Anoura; species Anoura caudifer. Next base: position 9,903 of record PVKU01017543.1, read on the forward strand.
ATTACGTTTTCTGATTCAGAATGTGCCAAGAAGGCTTTAGAACAACTTAATGGATTGTAGCTAGCTGGAAGACCAATGAAAGTTGGTCATGTTACTGAACGTACCGATGCTTCCAGTGCTAGCTCATTTTTGGACAGTGATGAACTGGAAAGGACTGGAATTGACTTGGGAACAACTGGTCATCTCCAATTAATGGCAAGATTTACAGAGGGTACAGGTTTGCAGATCCCACCAACAGCACAGCAAGCTCTGCAAATGAGTGGCTCTTTGGCATTTGGTGCTGTGGCAGAATTCTCTTTTGTTATAGATTTGCAAACAAGACTTTCTCAACAGACTGAAGCTCCAGCTTTAGCTGCAGCTGCTCCTGTTCAACCTCTTGCAACACAGTGTTTTCAACTCTCTAACATGTTTAACCCTCAAATGGAAGAAGAAGTTGGATGGGATACGGAGATTAAGGATGATATGATTGAAGAATGTAATAAACATGGAGGAGATATTCATATTTATGTTGACAAAAATTCAGCTCAGGGCAATGTGTATGTGAAGTGCCCATCAATTGCTGCAGCCATTGCTGCTGTCAATGCATTGCATGGCAGGTGGTTTGCTGGTAAAATGATAACAGCAGCATATGTACCTCTTCCAACTTATCACAACCTATTTCCTGATTCTATGACAGCAACACCACTACTGGTTCCAAGCAGACAATGAAGGAAGATATAGTCCCTTATGTACATAGCTCTTTTTCTTTCTTGAGAATTCATCTTGAGTTATCTTTTATTTAGATAAAAATAAAGAGGCAAGGGTCTACTGTCACTTGTATACAATTCCTGTTACCTTGAAAAAATAAAAATGTTCACAGGAATTCAGTGTGCTCATTCTCCCTAACTAGCAAATCCCACTGTATACAAAGCTGTTGTTCCCTTGTTCTGCCTTTTAAATGTACATGTAGAAAATTACATTAAAGATGTATAGGAATAGCTCTAGGGAACAAATGTGCTTAGTGTAAAAAGGCAGTCAGGGATATGATGTTTTAAATGTTTCATTTCAGAAGCTTAACTTTTTACACAGCAGTTACATTTCACATTTTTTGCTAATGTTACTTTTAGCTAATGGTTTAGCAGAGGTTTCTGAAATACATATTTAGTGTATGGAAACTCAAGACAGCTTAAGGGCTGTTTGATTAACATCTTGCATTCTGATCAATTGGCAAGAAAAGGTTTCAAAATTCCATTTTTGAATGGTATCTTTTCAATTAATGTATCTGTAAAAGTTT
>PVKU01017544.1:0-11171 GCA_004027475.1 Anoura caudifer
CCAGGTCTACAAACACTGCCCTGGGCACATGCTTGCCAGCGCCTGTCTCACTGAAGAAGGTGTTGAAGGAGTCATCTCCCCCGCCAATGGTCTTGTCACTTGGCATCTGGCCATCGGGCTGGATGCCATGTTCCAGGCAGTAGAGCTCCCAGCAGGCATTGCCGATCTGGACACCAGCCTGCCCAACGTGGATGGAGATACACTCACGCTGTTGGAAGGAAATGAGAAAAATTGTAAAATTAGGTTGTGTTAGCATTTTGAATTGAGCAGTTATATAAAAATATTTTTAGTAATATACAGATATTCTTCAAATTCATCTGAGGTTATATCCCTAACATGACAGAAATGATTAAGGAAAAGCACCTGCTACAAATGCTGCAGAGGGGTGTGGCCTGAATATACTGCACTGTTCAGCATATGGTCCAAGCCCATTGTCACAGGCATGCTTGAATAGGCTTTTCATATTTAAAAAATATTCAAAGCACAGATTTTATAAAGTTAAATTCAATAATTAATTAATCGGAATCCTTCTCCTTTAAATAAAGATGAGTTTCTTCTAAATATGATTTGGTATTTCAACATGGACATCTGTACTGCAGCTGAGGTCAGAAGCCACACCCTTCTGCAGTCTATCTGCAGAATCCATCTGTATTTAGGGAGCTGGAAGCTCAACAAGAGCTAACTCCTGCATTGCCGCATTTGCTGTGCCTGGTGCTAGCCTGTACTGTCTGCTACATTATTTAACAGAGCAAGCTCTATTTCCAGAAACTGCCTACATGATCTCATTGTGCCATTCTGCCAGTTTTCCTCCTCTGAGCCAGGCTGGGACCATATGCCTAAAGTGAAATGAATTAATGAAGATGCATGAGAACAAAAGACAGCTGGACACAGTATAATTCTTCTTTGTCTGCAGCAATTTCTTTTTTTTAAGTTTCTCCAGAATCTTCTCCACTGTAAAAAAAATTGGAATAATTACGAGTATCTTTAAAACAGTCCCTAAATTAGAAACAAATATCACATGAGAAGCTATGAAACAAAGAATAAAAGCCCAGTGAAAAGATAACAAACTATTTATTTAAAACAACAAAATAATACCTATTTTCATTCTGAGATTTTTCTACCCACCACAGAATGTTCATACTCATCACATTCAGTAGATATTTTCTCCTCTATGGTCTTTATGGCTACAATTTCCATTGTCTATCATTGTCTCTTCACTGATATATGGGGGGTGGGGAATGAAGGGCGTTTCCCTGGGTCCTGAACATTGATTGGGGTACCCTGGCTCACACAGTGGTCTTTCTCCCTCTCAGCACATGCGACCGAGACAGATACACTCAGTTGAGTCAGTCACATCGGGATAGCCCCGGGCAAGGCTTTAAAGGGCTTGTCAAGTGAATTGTGACTTTGCTTCCCCAGAAAAAAGTATTTCGTCTACGTTTTAGAGTGAATGAAAAACCTTTTAACGCCTACAATCCCGCAATTATGAGACTTAGAAGTCTTCTTCTGACAGAAGAGGTTTAGCAAGAGTGAACCCCGCCCAGTGGCTCCAAGGCCAGAGAAGCCAGAAACAAACAACTCCGCCCCAGCGCCGCCCTGACGCCGGCTATGGCCAGCTACCACCACCTCCAACAGAAACTAACCACTTTTCTCCGTTAATATACGGTATCTTTCTAAGATGCCAAAGAAGCGGCGAGAAAAACTTTTTTCCCCCCTGCTAATCTAACGCCCCGCTTTGTCCCAGTCCTTCTCAAACCCCACTCCTCGCAGCTATACCCACCAACCCCTCGCCTTTTGGGGCGACTTCTCTTCTTGTCTGGAGAAACACTCGAGGAGAAAGAGGGCCTCTCTGAGCCACACGAACACGGTATGCACATGCACGAGGGCTAAGCCCGAGAAGCCACGATCGTCTTTCCCTGCCCCAGAAGACCCTTTCAACACCAACTGATGGGCTGCTTGCAGCTCGGAAGGGCTCGGGTAACAAAAAGCCCTTCCACACCGCCTTTGTTCTTCCCCACAGTTCTTCCGCGCCCTGGGCGCAGTTCTTGCTGGACTCCTGCACCCCGCACTGCGGCAGCAGTCAACTCAAGGATTTGGGATAGATGAAGCTTAATCTCACTAACAAAGCGTAAGGCTACCTTCACCAAAGAAGTTGTAAAGGGAAAAGGGTTTCAGATTCTCCGAGCAGACCCCGGAGACTGACTCTACCCAAAGGTCGCAGAGAGCCAGAGAAAACAGATTCTTACCATGGTGGTTGCTTTGCGGCTGCCGAGCGGATGGCGGAGAGGAAAAGTTGTTGCTTCTTACAGCGCGACTCTTAGGCGGTCGATGTAAGAGAACCTGCGGCATATGGGCGGATGCAACTCCCTATATACAACTCAGTCACCATGGGGATGGGCTGGGGCCTTTTCCTGTTGGTCCAGACCCCTCAATCTGCCCAGAGAAGCCACGACAGGAGAGTTGTGATTGGTGCAAACGACATGGGATGAGGTAATCTTTCCCCCACCCCCTTTTCCCTAGCATCCATAGACTGTTTGCATCCTTCAGACAAAGAGACCGAGAAAAAACAGTCAGCCGAGCATCCATGATGGGGTGGGGCTAGGGAGGGGGTGCAAAAGGGAAGAAAGAGAACTGGGTTTGGATGAGTTTGTGTTGCTTAAACCTCAAACTACAGTTAAAACCACCAATGTAAGGTTTTTCCAACACTTAATAGCAGAATTTGTGTTGAGATGAAATATTTAATGGAAAATTACTACCAATTCCTCCGTCAAAGTATACTAAACTCGACCACATTCAGTGAGGATTCAACATCTGTACTGTAATTGCTTTAAAAATAAAGTAGGAGAGACGATGGGAATGATGCTTAAAATGGCTTGGGTGAATGTGCCTTTTAAAAAAAATTTTAAAGGTTCAATAACAGAGCCATCCAAAATGGTTTCTCAGGTTCGAGTAACTTATTTTCAGATCGTTTGCAGCCTTCCTCCAAGTAGCTAAACAAAAATGAAAGATGGAAAGAGTAACCATCTAAATATGGAAGCACACAAATAGTTCAAACGTGGCAATGATTAAGATACAATGAACATACTGTAGTTTACAAGAAATATTCCTTTGCCAGAAGTCTATGCAATATATTTTATGTAGTGTATTGTCCCTTACAATGAATTATCTTTCCTGATAAAGAACTGAAAAAATGCAAGGACAAAGAATTGCGTTCAGAAGCTGATACTACCTGTGCACACAGTTATTTATATTCTGCATTGTTCTGATTTCTGGAATGAGAAAAATAACTGAGATACCAAATAAAAAAGGAGGAGAGCCGTGTAGCATAAAAGACGATCATTTTGTAATGTTGCATCCATCCAGAGACAACTGTGTGAGGTTAGCTCAATAACTGCATTTCTTTTTTATGTATCTCATGTGAATTTGGTATATCTGTGAGAGGCAACTGTGGGAACTGTAGCCAGTCTCACACCATTGCTATTCAACTAGAGACTGGTGATTGCTCAATTGCTCTTGGGACAAAAAGGGTTTGCTTTCACTCCCTAGGAAATGGATTGCAGTAACATTTTTTTTGTTGTTGCTGCTGCTTAGAAAGGCTCTATTATCAACAAAGATAAGCTATGGAGAATAAAACTCTGGACTGGGTACTTCCTGACACTACTAATGAAATTTCAGAGATAAAGAGGTTTGTAATGGCTATGAAGTCGAAAATTTGTATTTTCCCTTCAGTTTTCAGTGACTTATTTTTAGGGTTTGCAGCACCGTTTACAGTGCTCTGCAGAGCCCATTCATTCGTGCTGGGCTAGCAGGCAAAGCAGGGCATGGGAGGGAGGGACTTGAGACAGTTGCTACAGGTTGTGTTAACAACGATGGCCCTTGGCCATGGAATTTATTAGCCTGCTCTGCATAGCTCTGCTTTACTTTTTCAAATTTGCCTCAGTAGTCTTCCCTAGGGGTAAAAAACCCAACATACAAATTATTTTATCTACTTCTTGAATATTTCCTAGAAAAAATAATCTTCAACATCATCTTATCTTTCTTTAGTAAATAAAACTATGTTTCAGTAAAGAGGAAAATTAAGGACAACTTGAATAATGCTTCTTTCTAAACTCAGAAGTACTTTTAACAAAAATAAGACTTAAATGCATAGGGAAGTATAAGCATTAATTAAGTAGCTCATTGAAAATACTTCTTTCAAAGTTTTAATAATGAAATAAATTAGACACTACTGGACCATGGTGAAGTGTACAAATCTTTTGGGAATGAGAGGCACAGTCTTGAATTTTATTTTCTTTATAATGTAAAAGAAATATGCCTGGTAGTCTCAATTCTTTATGCAATTTACACTGAGGATTAAATTTTTAAAAAGAGGAGGGTTCATGCAATTGATTCTTTGTAATTCTATCTCAGAGCCATTCTGTTCATTATGTAAATGAGGATTTTTTTTTCTTCCCTTGAGCATAAGTAACGATAAGATCTAGGTCAGAAATAGACTATTTGAGCACTGATAATCTTAAATATATAAATGGGAGAGCAGGGGAAATAACTAATCTTTTTGTTCCTCATCTTATTTAATAGCATGCAAACTATGAGAGACAAAAATTTTTTTTTCTAGTTTGCTTACTTATTTTTACTGCCAATTTTTTTAGCTTACATCAACTATTTCACTAATGGATTCATTCTTGTCCACAGTATGATTATCATAAAAAAGATTAGCATAAAACATTTTTCTCCTTTCATAATATTGTGGAATTTAAATTATTTATTTGTATGTCTATACCTCTCCTCCATTAAAATGTGAATCCTAGTCCCTGGCAAAGTGCCTAAGCATATACTAGACATATACTGATACATGTTTGTTGAATTAAGTGAATAGGTTATCTCTGTGCATATTTTTATTAACTATTATCATGGCTACTAATTTAAAGGTAGTTAATAAAGTATTTAACTTTTTTCATAGACTAAGCATTTACTGAGTGTCTAGAATAAACCCTGGACCATTCTAAATATTGTGAGAATCAGAGGTAGTACAGCTTGGTCTCCTTTCACCAGGATTTTCCAATGTAATTGAAGAATAAAACAAGTATGTGTATATAGACCTGAGAATGGTATGTGTTGTGTATGTATGGAGAGGAGCCTTATAGACGCCATTGCATGACCCTGTGTATCATAACTCAGGAAACAAGAATTGTCCATCACTTTTTTTTCCTTTTCTTCACCTCTTATTTATCCCTAAATTTATTTCAATCTGGATTCTGCTCCTACCATTCCTTAAACCCAAATTCCCTCCATGTTTGTTGTTAAATCTACATGATACTTTTTAGTTCTTGTTGACCTATGAAAGTTTTGTTACAGTTCACTGTTACCTCTTTTTTGAGATACTTTCTTCCCCTGGCCTTAAAAATGCTACACTTTCTAGGTTTCCCTCCTACATTTCTTTCTCATTCTATGCTGGTTTTTCCTCCTCTCCTAATCTTTAAATGTTGATGTTTCTTAAGGTTCAAGCCTAGACCTTTTCTTCATTTTATTCTATGTGATCTCAACCACTTCAGTGGATGATAAGTACGTTCATCCCCAAGGCTGAAGATCCTTTCTATATGCTAATGATGTCTTAACATTTCTTCCTAGATCCAGATCATATAGTAAACTTTCAATCTCTTGCTGGATTTCTCATAGGTATCCCAGATTGAACTAGTTATCTTCACACAAACATGCACTTGCTACAAGTTTTTTGCCCAGCAACTTGGCTTCTCACATCAGAAATGAGAATTACTTTTAACATCTGTCCTTTCTTTTCTTACTACCATAGAGTCAGTCACTAAATCCTGTTAAATCTACCTCCTAAATATTTCTCAAATCTTATCCTTTTCCTTCATCTCTAGAGCCTCAACTCTAGTAAGTACATCATCTCTAGTCTGGACAACCTTGGTGCCCTCCTATATTTTCTCCATATTTACTCCTACCCCTGCCCAGTCCAGTCTCCACACATGGCCAGTGATATTATAATATATATTACATATTATGTCTCATGATATATATCATGCCACTCCACTGTATAAATCAGATCAATGCTTGTTTGTTTTAAGATAAAGACACCAGACTTCTGGCCAAGATGGAGGCATAGGGAAATACACTTTGCTTCCTCCCACAACTAAATGACAACAACAAGTTTAAGAACAAAAGACAACCAGAACTGCCAGAAAATTAAACTGTGTAGAAGTCTGACAACCAAGGAGTTAGAGAAGAAACATTCATCCAGACTCATAGGAGGGACAGAGACAGGCAGCCAGGGTGGAGAGGATGTGTGGCAAGGCAACAGACTGGGTGGGTGAGGTGGCAGATGGCAGACCAGGTGGTCCCACATTCATAGGCAGATAAGCCAGGAGGAACAACAAAGGAGCAAGACAGACCATGCAACCCCAGGTTCCAGCATCAGGAAAATAAAACCTCAAAACCTCTGACTGTAAAATCTTGTGGGGGTTGCAGTGGTGGGAGAAACTCCCAGTCTCACAGGAGAGCTCATTGGAGAAACCCACAGGGTCCTAGAACATACACAAACCCACCCACCCAGGAATCAGCACCGGAAGGGCCCCATTTCCTTGTGAGTGGCATGGGAAGTGACTGAAAGCAGGTGAGAGCCGAGCAAGCAGCATTGTTCCCTTTCTGACCCTCCCCCACATACAGCACCACAACACAGCAACGTGAGTTCCCCCACCCTGGTGAATGCCTAAGGCTTGACCCCCTAGTACGTAACAGATGTGCTGTGACAAAGAAATATGGCCCAAATGAAGGAACCGATCAAATCTCCAGAAAAAGAACTAAGTGACAAGGAGATAGACAACCTATCAGATACAGAGTTCAAACTCTGGTAATCAGGATGCTCACAGGAATGATTGCATACAGACACAAAATAGAGGAAGAAGTGAAGCCTATGCAAAGTGAAATAAAAATATATAGGGAACCAACAGAGAAGGGAAGGAAACCAGGACTCAAATCAATGATTTGGAACAGAAGGAAAAAATGAACATTCAACCTGAACGAATGAAGAAATAAGAATTCAAAAAAATGAGGAGAGGCTTAGGAACCTCTGGGACAACTTTAAACATTCCAACATTCAAATCAGAGGTGCAAGAAGGAAAAGAGGAAGAGCAAGAAATTGAAAGCTTATTTGAAAAAATAATGAAGGAGACCTCCAATCTAGCAAAGGAAATAGACTTCCAGGAAGTCCAGGAAGCTCAGAGAGTCCCAAAGAAATTGGGCCCAAGAAAGAACACACCAAGACACATCATAATTAAATTACCCAAGATTAAAGGTAGGAGAGAATCTTAAAAGCAGCAAGAGGAAAGGAGACAGTTACCTACAAAGGAGTTCCCATAAGACAATCAGCTGATTTCTCCAAAGAAACCTTATAGGCAAGAAGGGGCTGAAAAGAAGTATTCCAGGTCATGAAAGGCAAGGACCTTCATCCAAGATTACTCTATCCAGCAAAGCTATCATTTGGAATGGAAGGGCAGATAAAGTACTTCCCAGGTAAGGTCAAGTTAAAAGAGTTCATCAACACCAAGCCCTTATTATATGAAATGTTAAAGGGATTTATCTAAGAAAAAGAAGATCAAAACTATGAATAGTAGGCCCTGGCTGGTGTTGCTCAGTGGTTTGAGTGCCAGCCTGGGAACCAAAGGGTCACCCATTTCCATTCCCAGTCAGGGCATACGCCTGGGTTGCAGGCCAGGTCCCCAGCAGGGGATGCATGAGAGGCAACCATACATTGATGTTTCTCTCCCTCTCCCCCTCTTCCCCTCTGTCTAAAAATAAATAAATAAAATCTTTTAAAAAAGACTATGAACAGTAAAATGACAACAAACTCACAACTATCAACAACTGAACCTAAAAAACACAGACAAACTAAGCAAACAACTAGAACAGGAACAGAATCACAGAAATGGATATCACATGGAGAGTTATCAACAGGGAGGGGGAGTGGGGAGAATTGGGGGAAGGTACAGGGAATAAGAAGCATAAATGGTAGGTACAAAATATACAGGAAGAAGTTAAGAATAGTATGGGAAATTGAGAAGCCAAAGAACTTAAACGTATGATCCATGGATGTGAACTAAGGAGGGGGAATGCTAGTGGGAGGGGTGGTGCAGAGAAGAGGGTGATAAAGGAGAGAGGAAAAAAAAAGGAACAACTGTAGTAGCATAATCAATAAAATATACTAATAGTAATAAAAATAAGGTAAAAAATGATAAAGATACCAAATCTTTAATATTGCTCTTCCGTTTTTTTTTTTCTGCAAATACTATGTATATTATCTTATCTAGGGTCAATATATTTCTTTTTTTTCTTACTTTTTTTAAAAATTTGATTTTAATTGTTGTCCTTATACAGTTTTCTGTCTTCTACTCCCATCCCAGCCCACCGCCCCAGCCCTCCCCAGCTCCCTCCCATTTCTACTTCCCCCCAGCTTTTGTCCATGTGTCTTTCATACTTGTTGCTCTAAACCCTTCCCCTTTTCCCTGGATATTCCTATCCCTCTCCTCTCTTGTTCTCAATTTCAGTGTCTTTGGTTATATTATGCTTGCTCCTTCAGTTTTATAATAGAATTAAATCTTCTATTTAAAAATCTCCTAGAAGACATTGATTTTATATTACATCAAAGTTCCCATAAAGATAATTTCCCGAGATTTTGATAGGCAAAAGAGAAGCAAAGGGTATAAAAGTTGAATGTTCATTTAATGATTATTTGTTATGCAGTAAAGTTATGTTTTATGTATTCTTGTTTTTATGCAATTTTACAATAGAAGTTTTAACAATATAAGGTTCACAAAGATGTCCCCACAAAGCAAAAGAAAAATAAAATTATTTAAAAAGTGAATTAAAAATACCTATGTGATATCATTGCAGTATTGGAAGTAACTAGGATGCCAACTCTACATAATGACAATCAAATAATTAAATAAATGAGCATTTGTCCTGCATTTTCTGTATAAACTATTTTAGGGTAACCAAATGACCCTAGTTAACTAGGGAAAATCATTCTTTTGTAGAATATGAGATGCCAGATAGGAAATATGAAAGTAAAAATAGAATTAGGAAAATCACCCTTTACATCCTCTAATGAAATAATTTAATCAGGCAAAAATAATCAGTGGATGAAAATTCAGATATAATATTGATGGGGATATTTTAAATAGAAAGATTAGGCTATTACCCTCTGAGCTTTCTGATTAACGCTAGTATCATTAAAAGTGGACAACCAGACCTTGTGAACCTATGATGTAATCCACTAGTTAGTGCATGGCATCATCTATGAAGTGCTCTGCAAGAAATAACTGTGCTGAATCTAATAAAATCATTAGAGACTTTTAACTTCCACTTATAGGAAATGCAGGGGATAGATGAACAAGACACATGTGGAGTAAGAACAAGGCATCACAGGGAGACTGCAGACCAATGCAGAGTGTAGGATACTGACAGGACAAATTATCTTGTTTCTGCAAGAAGTCAGTGGTGGGGTGGGGTTAAAAAGGTGGGAGAAGGGCCTGCTTTGGGTTAGAAGAGATGTTTGACAACTGCCAAATATAACAATGGATGTTGTTTGAATCTCGATTCAAACAAAATTAATATAAAACATTTTGGAGATGACCAGGGAAATTTTAGTATGAACTGGTTATTAAATAATACCAACAAATTATTATTTTTATTAACCAATAATGGTAATATTGTGTAAGAAAATTTTTATAATTTTAAGAGATGCATGCAGAAATATGGTGGGTTAAATTAAATAAGGTACAAGATTTGCTTTAAAATACCTCAGCAAAGAAAAAAAGGAAAAATGGTAGATAAAAGATTGTGGCAAAAATGTGATAGTTGTTGAATTTTAATGATGGGTATATGGAGTTTATTCTACTGTTTTCTTTTTTAAGTATGTTGGAAAATCCCTTAATAAATTTTTAAAGGATATAGAAAGAGGATATTGTAGATGTTACAGACTAGTTTTATTTTCTTCTGGCGAATATGGAGGTGTAGGTGGACCCACTGTGCCTCCTCTCACAATCAAAATTAAGGACAACAAAAACTTAGAACCAAAAAAAAACATCCAGAACAGATAGAAAATTGAACTGTATGGAAGTCCGACAACGATTCACCCAGACTGGTAAGGGGGCAGAGTTGGTGGCCAGCAGAGAGGGATTGTGGCAAGAAAACACAGTGGCTAGTGGTTCCGGATGCGCAGGCAGCGGTTGGCACACCACAGGGGCACTGGCAGCAGTTACCGGGTGTGGGGAGGCAATGAGCAGACTCAGTGAGGCGCACAAGGCAGCTGACTGCGGTCACACATTCGCATGCAGATAAACAGGCAAAAACTGGCTATGAGAAAGACTGCGCAACCCAAGGCCCCAGCACCAGAAAATAAAGCCTAGTTGCACCGATTGAAAAGACTTGTGGGGGCTGAAGTGCCAGGAGAGAATCCCAGCCTTACAGAGGGGACTGAAATCCGAGAGAGAGCAGAGCAAGCACCATTGTTCCCTCTCTAACCCCACCCCCACATACAGCATCACAACCCAGAGACTGGGTTGACCTGCCCTGGTGAACACCTAAGGCTCCGCCCCTCATCACGTAACAGGCATGACCAGACCAAAAAAAAAAAAGGCTCAAGCAAAAGAACAAATGAAACCACCAGAGCCAATACTTTTAAGCAACCAAGAGATAGCGATCCTATCAGATGCACAGTTCAAAGCACTGGTGATCAGGATGCTCACAGAATTGGTGGATGTTGGTCACAAATTAGATGAACAAATGAAGGCTACACTAAGTGAAATGAAGGAAAATGCACAGGGAACCAATAGTGATGGGAAGAAAACTGGGACTCAAATCAATGGTGTGGACCAGAAGGAAGAAACAACCAAACAGAATCAAGGAAGAAACAAGAATTCAAAAAAGTGAGGAGAGGCCTAGGAATCTCCAGGACATCTTTAAACATTCCATCATCCAAACTATAGGGGTACCAGAAGGGGAAGAGGAAGAGCAACAAGTGGAAAAGTTATTTGAATAAATAATAAAGGAGAACTTCCCCAATCTGGCAAAGGAAACAGACTTCCAGGAAGTCCAGGAAGCTCAGAGAGTCCCAAAGAAGTTAGATCCAAGGAGGAACACACCAAGGCACATCA
>PVKU01017545.1:0-11165 GCA_004027475.1 Anoura caudifer
AATCCCACTTACTATAGCACCAAGAAAATTAAAATACCTAGAAATAAACTTTACCAAGGAGGTAGAAGACCTTTACTCAGAAAACTACACAACACTGAAGAAAGAAATTAATGAAGACACAAACTAATGGAAGTCTGTACCGTGTTCATGGATGGGAAGAATTAACATCATCAAAATGTCCATATTGCCCAAAGCAATTTACAGATTCAATGCAATACCTATGAAAGTACCAATGGCATTTTTCGCATACATAGAACAAACACTTCAGAAATTTATATGGAACCATAAATGACCCCGAATAGCTGCTGCAATTTTGAGAAAGAAGAGCAAAGTTGGAGGGATCACAATACGTGATACCAAACTGTATTAAAAGGCCACTGTAATCAAAATAGCCTGGTACTGGCATAAAAACAGGCACATGGACCAGTGGAACAGAACAGACAGCGCAGAAATAAACCCAAGTCTCTATGGTCAATTAATATTTGACAAAGGGGGCAGTAACATAAAATGGAGTAAAAATAGCCTCTTCAACAACTAGTGTTGGGAGAACTGAACATCTACATCCAAAAAAAAAAAGAAAGAAAGAAACTCGAGCACCAACTTACACCATACACAAAAATAAATTCAAGGTGGATAAAAGATTTAAATATAAGCCATGACACCATTAAAGTCTGAGAGGAGAACGTAGGCAGGAAAATCTCAGGTATTCCACACAGCAATATTTTCACCAATATGTCTCCTGCAGCAAGGGGCATAAAAGAAAGAAAAACAAATTGGGACTTCATCAAAATAAAAAGCTTCTGCACGACTAAAGAAAACATCAGTAAAATGAAAAGAGTACCAACTGTACGGGAAACTATGTTTGCAAATGAGACATCAGAAAGGGGTTTGATCTCCAAAATGTATAAAGAACGCACACAACTCTACTCCAGGAAGACAAGCAACCCAATTAAAAAAAATGGGCATAAGACCTGAACAGACACTTCTCTAAGGAAGACGTACAGAGGGCCCAGAGACATATGAAAACATGCTCAGCATCACTAGCCGTCAGAGAGATGCAAATTAAAACTGCAATGAGATACCACTTCACACCACTGAGAATGGGTATCATAAACAAATCAACAAACCACAATTGTTGGAGAGGATGCAGAGAAAAGGGAACAGTAGTGTATTGTTGGTGGGAATGTAGACTGGTGCAGCCACTGGGGAAAACAGTATGGAATTTCCTCAGAAAACTAAAAATGGAACTGCCTTTTGACGCAGCAACTCCACTGCTGGGATTATGCCCTAAGAGACCTGAAACACCAATCCGAAAGAACCTATACACCCCAATGTACATAGCAGCACAATTTACAATAGCCAAGTGCTGGAAGCAACCTAAGTGCCCATCAGTAAATGAGTGGATCAAACAACTATGGTACATTTACACAGTGGAAACCTACGCAGCAGAGAGGAAGGAGCTCCCATCCTTTGCAACTGCAGGGATGGAATTGGAGAGTGTTATGCTAAGTGAAATAAGCCAGGTAGTGAGGGACAAATACCATATGATCCCACCTTTAAGTGGAAGATAATCAACAAAAGAAAAAAAACAAACAAAATATAACCGGAGACATTGAAATTAAGAAGAATCTAACAATAGCCACAGGGGAGGGGAGAGGGGAGAGTGGGGAGAAGGGTTTTCAGGAACTACTTTAAGGGACACACGGACAAAACCAAGGAGGGGGGAGGAGGCAAGAGAGGGAGGTGGGTTTGGCTGGGATGGTGGGGGAGTTTTGGGGAGAAAATGCAGACAACTATAATTGAACAACAATGGAGTAATTTAAAATCAATCAATCAATAAATAAGTAAAAAGAAAAATCTATGGTGCATTTACACAGTGGAATACTACTCAGTAGAAAGAAAAGGAGCTCCTACCCTTTGCTACAGCATGGATGCATGTGGAAAGCATTTTGCTAAGTGAAATAAGCCAGGCAGTGATAGACAAATACCATATGATCTCACCCACAAGTGGAACCCAATCAACAAAACAAACAAGCAAGCTAAATATAAGCAGACATTGACATTAAGAACAACCTGACAGTAGCTAGAGGGGAGGTAGGAGGGGATAATGGGAAAAGGGGGAAGGGTTGTCAGGGACATGTATAAAGGACACACGGACAAAGCCAAAAGGGGGTAAGATTGAGGGTGAGAGGTGGGGATGGCTGGGGTAGGGGTGAGTGGTGAGGGGAAAATGGAGACATGTTGTACTTGAACAACAATATTTTTTTAAAAAAGGTCAAATATAACCTTTTTATTTAAATCTCTGTGAGGTTTCTGCCTCTCTATAAGTATTTATAAATCTTCATTTAGATTTTCTGATTTATAAGGCAACAGAACAGATATTTGAAAATGCACTAATGGGCATTCTTCCCTGTCCTGATCATCTCTAGGTAAATTCCAGACCCCTGAACAATTAGACTCAACATGTAGGAAGCTTCAGGTCACTGAGGAAGGATCTTGAATCTTAGGAACAAGTACAGGCTTTGACTCCTTCCTCTGCCACTGATAGGCCTGGAGACTTTTGGGGGCAAGCTACTTAACCTACAAGCTTTATATTCTTCATCTGTTTAATGGCAATAATATTAGCTACCTAGAATGCTTGTTATAAGGAACAAGGGAGATGAAATATAACGTCTATCCCATACTGTAGAAATTGCATAAATGTTATGTGCATTCTCCTTTTTTCACCCTCCCAAACTGCGACATCAATGCTTTTGCCTGAACCTTTCGCCATCTCAGTGACCAGGTAGTTCATGTGAAACTTTGCTTAGGTGTCTCTTGGCACAAGGGGCATATTTCAGCTCTACAATCATTAATACAAACGATTGTTACATTAGGTACCATTTGTGCATGATACAGATGACACCCTAAGAAAGTAATCAAGTACTTTCCCTTGGTTTCACTCTCCAGGTTAACTCTGGAGAAGTTCCCTATCGAGACCTGGAAAGACAAGGTGCTACAGAAGAACAAAGCGTAACAGTGGATCTGTTTGAGAAATACTTGTATTGAGATTCAGGTCATTAAACTGCAGTGGCATTCAAGTCACTTTTCTTCTTCTAGCCTCATTTCTATAACAGAATAATGCTGTCTGTAAGTTGTTACAATAATAACATGGATGTGGGATACACACATTCCACTGCCATAACTTTGCCAAAAACTTATTGTGTGATCTCGCACAAGTATTTAATCTTCTAAGCCTCTGTTCCCTTATTTTGGTGGTAGGAAGGAATTAAACACATGACACATGAAATATTCTTAGCATTGTCACCAGCACGTAGTGAGTATTTATTAAATTTTAGCCATTGCTGTTATTGTTAGCCCTCTCAGCCAAGGCCAGGACTAGGGTGAATCAAGTGAGGTGAGTTGAGGCACCTATGGTACACAGTTTAAGGGGACACTCACTCTCAGGGTTGTACAAATGCCAATCTTGCACCTGTACGAGGCTGACTATCTCCTTGAGAGGGAGGGTATCTTTTAGGCAAGCCTCACCCCAGTTTATGGCAGGATTTCAGGTGGGCGTTTTGTTTTTGCCCACTAAGAAATACGGAAATGTTGGGAACCGCCCTGCCTGGTTTCAGGAGCTGTAACCCCCCATGGCTAAGGCTGAGTGAGCAACCTTCGGCTGTGAGCCACTAAGGAGACAAAGCTTATCTCCCTGGCAGGAGCGTCGCTTCTGCTTCATCCATAACTGGCCCCCAATGCTTGGTTGGTTAGCCAATGACGTGTAAGATTCCCTCAAGAGAGGGGTTGCCTACGACAGGCACTGTCACATGGCAGGCCCTCAAGGAAGGACCTGGGGGGCTACAGCAAAATGGGATGATGGACCCTCACCCCCCGGCTATCCTGACATAGCCTGAGTCCTCATTCCGTCTGGGAGAAGTTTCCTTATCTCTTGGCTGCCTTGCTCTGCTCCACTTAAGCCTGAAACAATGACAGAGGGCAGTGCAGCGCTGTGCTTCATAAGGCGGGTTCCCCGGGTGATCAGGCACAAGAAAGAATTTGTAAAATCCTGCGAAACCTGCTTTGCTAAGAATGCTCTCATTTAAATGATAAGGGTCCTGAGCAGGAAATGTGTTTGTCTCCCAACATTTTATAGCCCTTTAGCTGACAGACCCTGACTCAGATTAAGCCCTCAGAGTTCTTTGCATTTTATCTATTATTTGATCCTTGCCACCTGAAAATGACTGATGAGCTTTACCTGTATTCCTGTGTAAAATGAACCTAATAAAAGCCATTGAGTAAGGGACTCTTGATCCTTCTCCTTTGAGAGATTGGCCACCTCTCCCCCCCAAGCAGATCATGTCTTGGTAGTCTTATTCTCATCCGTGGCGGATGGGGGGCTCTGCGTACAAAGTTGCCACACACAGAAAACTCTGAGCATGTGTAGAGTGCTTAGCACTGTGATTCCTCCCTCCATGCAACAGATTAGGAGACTAAGGCACAGAGAAATGAAGTACCATGTTTTATGTCACACATTTACTAAGTGGGTAAATAAAGATGAGAGCAAGTGTCCTACTGACTGCCAGCTCTGTGTTTTTCAGCATATCACAGAACCTCAGCTTTAAATCCCACATTTATAAACTAAGGGGTATTTTCTTAATGTGTTTATCTGTATTGAGGACCATATGTTTATTTCTGATACATAGGTTCTAGTCTTTTCTCTTTCATCGCTAGCTGTCTATCTTGGGCAAGTCATTAAAACTCTGGGCTCCATTTGTCATCCATAGAAAAAAATGAATTGGATGTCATTTTTTTCTTTTCTTTTTTTATTGTTGTTCAATTACAGTTGTCCCCATTTTCCCCATTCCTGTCCCCTGCCCTACCCAACCCCCATTTTCCATTTTCAATCCTCCCTCACCCATTGTTTTTGTCCTTGGATCCTTTATACATGTCCCTTGACTTGACCCTTACCCTTCTTTCCCCCATTATCCCACACGCACTACCCTCTGGTCACTGTCAGTTTGTTCTTATTTCCATGTCTCTGGTTCTATTTTGCTGCCTTGTTTGTTTGGTTGATTGGGTTCCACTTATAGGTGAGATCATATGGCATTTGTCTATCACTGCCTGGCTTATTTCACTTAGCATAATGCTCTCCAATTCCATCCACACTGTTGCAAAGGGCAGAAGTTTCTTTCTCTCTCTTTCTTTCTTTCTTTCTCTTTCTTTCTTTCTTTCTTTCTTTCTTTCTTTCTTTCTTTCTTTCTTTCTTTCTTCCTTCCTTCCTTCCTTCCTTCCTTCCTTCCTTCCTTCCTTCCTTTCTTCTTTTTACTTGTTGTTCAAGTACAGATGTCTCCACTTTCACCACACCACACCCACCACCCCCCATCCCCACCTCCCACCCTCAAACATACCTCCCTTTGGCTTTGTCCATGTGCCCTTTATACATGTTCATTGATTGTCCACCCCCTATTTTCCCGCATTATCCCTCTCGCCCTTCCTCTCTGGTTACTGTCACAATGTTCTCAATTTCAATGTCTCTGGTTATATTTTGCTCACTTATTGGTTTTGTTGATTAGGTTCCACTTCTACGTGAGGTCATAGGGTATTTGTCTTTCAAAGCCCAGCTTATTTCACTTAGCATAATGCTCTCCAGTTCTGTTCAAGCTGTCAAAAATGGTAGGAGCTCCTTCTTTCTTTCTGCTGTGTAGCATTCCATTGTGTAAATATACCAGAGTTATTTGATCCACTTATTTTCTGATGGGCACACGGGTTGCTTCCAGCACTTGGCTATTGTAAATTGTGCCTCTACGAACATTAGGGAGCATAGGTTCTTTTGAATTGGTGTTTCAGACTCTTAGGGTATAACCTGACTAGTGCAATTGTCAGATCAAAAGGCAGTTCCATTTATAGTTTTCTGTGGAAATCCCATACTGTTTTCCACAGTGGCTGTGCCAGTCAGCATTCCTGCCAACAGTGCACTAGGGTTCCCTTTTCCCCACAACCTCACCAGCACTTGTTTTTTGTTGCTTTGTTCATGATGGCCATTCTCACCATTGTGAAGTGATATCTCATTGCAGTTTTAATTTTCATCTCTCTGACGGCTAGTGATGCTGTGGATCTTTTCATATGTCTCTAGGCCCTCTGTATGTCCTCCTTAGAGAATTGTCTGCTCAGGCCTTTTGCCCTTTTTAAATTGGATTGTTTGTCTTCCTGGAGTGGAGTCATTTGAGTTCTTTATATATTTTGGAGATCACACACTTGTCTGAAGTCTCGTTTGCAAATATGTTTTCCTATATGGTTGGTTCTCTTTTCATTTTAATGCTGTTTTCTTTAGCCGTGCAGAAGCTTTTTATTTTGACGAGGCCCCATTTGTTTTTTTCAATCCTTTATGTCCCTTGCTCGAGGGGACATATCAGTGAAAATATTGTTGCATGGAATATCTTAGATTTTCCTGCTTATGTTCTCCTCTAGGACTTTTATGGTGTCACAACTTATATTTAAGTATTTTATCCACCTTGAGTTTATTTTGCTGTATGGTATAAGTTGGTGACCGAGTTTCATGTTTGTGCATGTAGCTGTCCAGATCTCCCATTTATTGAAGAGGCTGTTTTTCACTCCATTTTATGCTTCTGCCCCCTTGTGGAATATTAATTGACCATAGAGACTTGGGTTGATTTCTGGGCTCTCTAATCTCATCGATTGATATATGTGTCTGTTCTTATGCCAGCTCTATACTGTTTTGATTACAGTGGTGGTGTAACATACTTTTATATCAGGTATTGTGCTCCGTCCTACTTTGTTTTTCTATCTCAGAATTGCTGAAGTTATTCAGGGTCATTTACAGTTCCAGATAGGTTTTTGAAATGTTTATTTTATATCTGTGAAATATATCTTTGGTATTTTAATAGGGATTGCATTGAATGTGTAAATTGCTTTGGGTAATGTGGACATTTTGATGATGTTAAATCTTTCAATCCATGTACATGGTATATGCTTCCATTTACTTGTGTTTTCCTTACTTTATTTCTTTAATGTTGTGTGGTTTTCTGAGGACAGGTATTTTACCTATTTGGTAAGGTTTGTTCTTAGGTAATTTATTTTTCTTGTTGCTATAAGAAATGGATTTTTTTTTCCGGATTTTCAGTTCTGAACTTTTGATGTTGGAGTATAAAAATGCTTTTGATTTCTGACTATTTACTTTGAATCCTGTTGTCTTGCCAAATTTGCTGATTAGGTCAAGTACTATTTTGGTGCTGTCTATAGGGTTTTTGATATACACTATCATATCATCTGCAATCAGTGACAGTTTTACTTCCTCCTTTCCAATGTGGATGCCTTTTATTTCTCCTTCTTGTCTGATCACTGTGGCTAGGACTTCCAGTACTATGTTGAATAGAAGTGGTAAAAGAAGACATCCTTCTCCCTTTCCTGATATAAGTGGGAAAGATTTTTAGGTTTTGCCCATGAAGAATGTTGCTGGCTGTAGGTTTCTCGTACATGGCCTTTATCATGTTGAGGAATGCTCCCTCTACTTCCATGTAGCTGAGTGTTTTTATCAAAAATGGGTGCTGCACATTATCAAATGCTCTTTCAGCATCTATAGATATGATCGTGTGGTTTTTGTCTTTGTTTATGTGATGCATTACGTTTATTGGTTTGCAAATATTGTAGCATCCTTGCATCCCTGGGATGAATCCCACTTGATCATGGTGTATGATGTTTTTAAAGTATTGCTGGATGCGGTTTGCCAATCTTTTGCTGAGGATTTTTGCATCTCCGTTCATCACCAACAATGGCCTGTAGTTTTCCTTCTTTCTTGTGACTTTATCTGGTTTTGGGAGTAGGATGATGCGGGCTTCATAAAAAGAGTATGGGAGTCTTCCCTCTTCTAGGACTTTTTGGAAAAGTCTGTGAAGGATAGGGGTTAGGTCTTCTTTAAATGCTTTGTAAACTTCTCCTGTGAAACCGTCCAGTCCAGGGCTTTTGTGTGCGGGGAGCTTTTTGATTATGGCTTCGATTTCATCTACTGTTATTGGTCTGCTCAGGTTTTCTGCTTCTTCTTCATTCAGTTTTGGGAGATTAATTTTTTTCTAGAAATTTGTCAATTTCACTTTGATTTTCAAACTTCTTGGCATATAATTCTTTGCAGGAATTTCCTACAATCTTTGTATTTCCGTGGTATCAGTTGTAATCCCTCCTCTTTCATTTCTGATTGTGTTTGTTTGGATCTTCTCTCTTTTTTTCTTGATGAGTCTGCTTAAAGGCTTGTTGATTTTGTTTGTCTTTTCATGGAACCAGCTCCTGGATTTATTGATCCTTAGAACTGTTTCTTTGGTCTCTATGTTGTTTAATTCTGCTCTGATCTTGGTTATTTCCTTCCTTCTCCTTGCTCTGGGCTGTCTTTCTTGTTGTTCCTCCAGTTCCTGTAGATGTTGGGTTAGGTTGTTTATTGAAATGTTTCTGTCTATTTTTAGGTAGTCCTGTAACACAATGAACTTCCCTTTAAGGACTGCATTTGCTCTTTCCCATAAGTTTTGGACTATTGTGTGTTCACATTCATTTCTTTCCATAAACTTTCTGATTTTTCCCCTGATCTCATTCTTTTTTAAAATTTTATTTTAATTGCTGTTCAAGTACAGTTTTCTGTCTTTTATTCCCATCCCAGCCCACCCATACAGCCCTCCCTACCTCCCTCCCATTTCCACCCCCTCCCCCTAGTTTTTGTGCATGTGTCCTTTATACTTGTTCCTGTAAACCCTTCCCTTATTCCCCTGAAAGTCCCTCCCCTCTCCACTCTGGAAACTGTCAGCCTGTTCTCTATTTCGGTGTCTTTGGTTATATTTTGCCTATTTGTTTGTTTTGTTGTTTAGGTTCCTGTTAACGGTGAAATCATATGGTATTTGTCTTTCACAGCCTGGCTTATTTCGCTTTGCATGATGCTTTCCACTTACATCCAAGCTGTCCCGAAGGGTAGGAGCTTCTTCTTTCTTTCTGCTGCATAGAATTCCATTGTGTAAATGCACCATAGTTTTTTGATCCATTCATTTACTGATGGGGACCTACATTGCTTCCAGCATTTTGCTATTGTAAATTATGCTGCTATGAATATTGGGGAGCATAGGTTCTTTTGGACTGGTGTTTCAGGGTTCTTAGGATATAATCCTAGCAGTGGAATTGCTGGGTCAAAAGGTAGATCCATTTTCAGTTTTCTTAGAAATTTCCATACTGCTTTCCATAGTGGTTGTACCAGTCTGCAATCCCACCAACAGTGCACTAGGGTCCCCTTTTCTCCACAACCTTTCCAACACTTGTTGTTTGTTGCTTTGTTTATGATGGCCATTCTGACTGGTGTGAAGTGGTATCTCATTGTGGTTTTAATTTGCATCTTTCTGATAGCTAGCGATGCCAGCATCTTTTCACGTGTCTCTGGATCCTCCGTACGTCCTCCTTGGAGAAGTGTCTGTTCAAGTCTTTTGCCCACTTTTTAACTCAGTTCCTTGCCTACTTATAATGGAGTCCTGTGAGTTCTTTATATGTTTTGGAGATTAAACCCTTGACTGAGGTATCATTGGCAAATATGATTTCCCATGCAGCTGGTTCTCTTTCTATTTTAAGACTGTTTTCTTTGGCTGTGCAGAAGCTTTTTAATTTGATGAGATTCCATTTCTTTATTCTTTCCTTTGTGTCCCTTGCTCTAGGGGACATATCAGTGAAAATATTGCTGTGTGGAATATCTGCGATTTTCCTGCTTATGTTCTCCTCTCGGACTTTAATGGTGTCACAGATTATATTTAAATCTTTTATCCACCTTGAATATTTTTTTGTGTAGTGGGTGAGTTGTTCATCGAGTTTCATTTTTTTTTTTTATGTAGCTGTCCAGTTGTCCCAACACCACTTGTTGAAGAGGCTATTTTTACTCCATTTTACGTTGCTGCCCCCTTTGTCGAATATTAATAGACCATAGAGACTTGGGTTTATTTCTGGGCTCTCTGTTCTGTTCCACCGGTCCATGTGCCTGTTTTTATACCAGTACCAGGCTGTTTTGATTACAGTGGCCTTGTAATACAGTTTGGTATCACATATTGTGATCGCTCCTACTTCGCTCTTCTTTCTCAATGTTGCAGCAGCTATATGAGGTCATTTACGGTTCCGTACAAAATTTTGAATTGTTTGTTCTATGTCTGTGAAATACGCTATTGGTACTTTAATAGGTATTGCATTGAATCTGTAAATTGCTTTGGGTAGTATGGACACTTTGGTGATGTTAGCTCTTCCGCTCCATGACCCCGGTATATGTTTCCATTTGCTTGTGTCTTCCTTGATTTCTTCCTTCAGTGTTGTGTAGTTTTCTGTATACAGTTCTTTTACTCCTTGGTTAGGTTTTTTCCTAGGTATTTCATTTTTCTTGTTGCTGTATCAAATGGGATTTTTCCCCCTGATTTCTGCTTCCACTGTTTCATAGTTGGTATACAAAAATGCCTTTGATTTCTGGATATTGACTTTGTATCCCACTGTTTGGCCAAATTCATTTATAGGTGGAGCAGTTTTTTTTTTTTTTGTCAGAATCTATAGGATTTTCTATGCATACTATCATGTCATCTGCAAACAACAATAGGTTTGTTTCCTCCTGTCCAATTTGGATGCCTTTTAACTCCTTTTCTTATTTCATTGCTGTGGCTAGGACTTCCAATAATATGTTGAATAGAACTGGTGAAAGTGGACAACCTTGTCTTCTTCCTGATCTTAGTGGGAAAGGTTTAATTTTTTGCCTGTTTAGTATGGTGTTGGCTGTAGGTCTCTCATATATGGCCTTTATTATGTTGAGGAATGCTCCTCTATTCCTGCTTTGCTCAGTGTTTTTATCACAAATGGGTGTTGTACCTTATCAAATGCTTTTTCCTCATCTATTGATATGATATGTGATTCTTGTCTTTGCTTTTGTTTACGTGATGTATTACATTTATTGATTTGCGAATATTGTACCATCCTTATTAGGTCCAGTAGTTTTTTGGTAGATTCTATTGGGTTTTCTATATGCACTACCTTGTCATCTGTAAACAATGACAGTTTTACTTCCTCCTTTCCAACTTGGATGCCTTTCATTTCTTTTCCTGTCCCTTCGCTGTGGCTAGAACTTTCAATACTATGTTGAGTAGAAGTGGTGAAAGTAGACACACTTGTCTTGT
>PVKU01017546.1:0-11163 GCA_004027475.1 Anoura caudifer
TTTGAGCTCTGTGAAATCCCAAAGTTGACCTCAGTCGCCGCTGTCAGTGTAGCAGCAATGCTCAAGGGTGGGGTTTTCTGGGGTAACCTGACTGACTTTTTTGTTTTGCCTTCTTGTTATAGGTGAACTTGGACCTCCGTGGAGCCCCCTCAGCACCCCAACTTGGGGTGAGTGACAGAGTGAAATCTTTACTCAAGGGAAATAGTGATTCTATAGTAACTGTTTTTGGCTTTGTGGATAAAGTACTCCACAACCTGACAACAAGGGTGATGGAAGGTGAGCTTTAGGAGTCTATAGGACAGCAGGACTCAGTGGCTCTTTTTCTTTGTCTGGAATGCCAACTGCCTGACAGCTGCAGCTGAGCCCCCGCTGCATCCTTTTCCTGGTCCATCGTATCTTCTTGCCTCCCCTGTTTGTTCCCTCTGGCCCACCTTTAAATGTTTCAAAGTGCAGATCTCTGAGGCATACATGTACATTGAGCAGGGAATCCTTTGTCAAATTATAGCTGTTCAAATTGTTGACATTTCTGGGGGAGAGACAAAGGGGATCTCTCACACTGCCATTTGTCTGACATCACTCCCTTTTACCCATCTTTAAAGCCAGTAGTGTAGCATTTTTAATCCTTGCTCTGATACCTACTCTATTTTCTTCCTCCCTCTTCTACATTCAGAGAACCATGGGTATTACATTAGCTTCCCCTATGTAGTTATTGCCAATTGTACCTTTTAAATTTATTTTTAATTATAGTTAACACACAAAATCTTATTATACTAACATTTTATAAAACAAAATTATATTAATTTCAGGTATGTAACATAGTGATTCAATATTTATATACATGCCACTGTACATAAATATTACAATATTATCAACTCTATTCCCTATGGAGTACTTTATATCCCCATGACTTATGTTATAACTGGATGTTTATACTTCCTAATCCCCTTCATGTTATTCCTCCATCCCACACCCTCCCTCTCTAGCAACCATCAGTTTGTTCTCTGTATCTATGAATTTGTTTCTCCTTTATTCTGTTTATTTATTTTCTGTTTTAGATTGCACTTTGCTTTTTTTCCAAGTGGAAGAGATACCTTCTACCATTTCTCAGTGTGAATCAGCTACCTGAGCTCTAAACCCTACTGGTCAGTGCACTGCTATGCTTTTTTCCTTCTAAGTAATTTATTGAAGTATAATTATATAATATAACTGGAGCATGATTACAATATACAATGTGATGAATAAAAGTCATAGAAATTATCATCTATACCTCACATTTCCAGTTGTTATAAGTCAAGAAAGTGCACAATAAACTTTAATGGCTTATCAATGTAATTGTTGAACCTGGCCTCAATTTCCTTATATCTGAAGGTAAAGTAGAATAACAAACATAGCTTCAGATGAATGTTGCAAGAAATAAATGAGATGTAGACATGTTTTGTTGGGTCCAAGTCAACTGTTCAAAGGTAAAACTGTATGTATGTCATGTATATGTTTTTTGTTCACATTTTTATTTCAAATAAACACACACATATGTATATAAACAGAGACTCATATATGATCTCATATTTTTAAAAAAACTTAAGAGAAAGCTAAAAAGAATAAAAATGAAAAGAATGAATATAAAATTTAATCTAATAAGTTTTAAATATAAAATTTAAAGTTGGAGAAATTTAGACACAAAGATTTAAACTAAATGGTACACATAAATTAAAATGTTCACTTCTCTTTTTAGAGATTGAACTAAAATGAGAAGTTAACTCTTTTGTTTGATTTTCACAAACAAACCATGAACTAGTTAATCGGGCAAGCAAACAACCATAGACTGACGGCTGTCAAAAGACCTCAGGTGAATGTGCTTGGCTTTAGCTCTCTCTGACCCTTTCCTGGAGCACCTACTGCACCCTTAACCTCACCTGATCCTGAGCTCTGAGAGGACAAACTCCTAGCGAAGAAAGTCTAGCCTCTGGATGGATGATGATGGAGGCTAAAGCTCTCTATTCAGACAAGACAGCAGGAAGGAGGCTAGCATTGGTCTCCTACACAAACTTAGGGTTCCAAAAGCAAGAACCAGTTCCCATCCAGCCCAAGGTCACACTATATTAATGTCTCAAAAGCATGAAATCTGAAGTCATCTGACACTTCAGGAAGAAGGAATAATCTACCAGCCAGAGAGGTGAATATCTACAAACTAATTATACGTGTCTTCCACTTAACGGGGGAATACAATGCAAAATATCTTTACCCAGGGGAGGCTAAATGAATGAAATGAGACACTTTATCTCAATTTGTAAACAAATTCCTTTGGATAAATGTCTGTTTTCAATTATTAATGCTAATGTAAAATTACCACACCAGTGATTTAAAAACAAACTCATTTATGCTTTTATATTCCTGAGGTCTCATGGTGCTAAAGTCAGGATGTTTGCAGGTCCAACCTTCTTCTGGAGGTTACAGGGAAAAATCTATTTACTTTTCTGTTCCAAGCTTAGATTAGAGTGCAAAAAAATATCTTAATGCATTTCTGATAAGTAACAAATATTTCATAGTGAGGGACTAAATGACAGCTCTTGTTATATGAGTTTGAAATTCCAAACTGTTTTCGCCAATGTGTCATGAAGCCCAGTGTGTAACACTCAAGCTTTAAGCAAAAGAACTCAGTTCTCCCCCTTGTTGAAAAGAAAAATAGCAGTTTTCTGTGGACATGAGGGGCCAAGTCCCTACCAGAATTCAATATTTGGGGATTTGAGTTTTCTAATCCAGACTGGATCCTCAGTCTTAAATTTGGAGAAATTTTAAATGAGGGCTGGGATAAAGTGCTGTGAGGTTAGTCTTCTGGAACCCACAGGCTTTATGAGGAGGAACTAGTAAAACTAGGATTCACTGAACTTCCAAGCTGGTGTTTTGGGAACACAGAGTCTCCAGGAAAATGGTCCCTTCTGTCTAGACCCACAGGGAAATCACCCAATTAGAGGTTGGAATAACAAGATATGAATGTACCTAATGAGCAGACATGGGGAGCTGTAAATAGCTCCTCATCTCCAGTCTCTCAGCATGTGTGACCTTGGGCTGGATGCGACCTGGTTGTTGCTTTTGGAACCCTAAGTTTGTATAGGAGACCAATGCTTGCCTCCTTCCTGCTGTCTTGCCTGAATAGAGAGTTTAAGCCTCCATCATCATCATCATCCAGAGGCTGGACTTTCTTCACTGGGAGTTCGTCCTCTCAGACCTCCTGATCAGGTGAGGCCAAGGGTGCAGGAGGTCCTCCAAGAAAGGGTCAGAGAGAGCCAAAGCCAAGCATATTCACCTGAGGTCTCTTGACAGCCATCAGTCTATGGTTGTTTGCTTGCCCGATTAACTAGTTCATGGTTTGTTTGTGAAAATCAAACAAAAGAGTAACTTCTTGTTTTAGTTCACTCTCTAAAAAAAGAAGTGAACATTGAAGTCAGCAACATATGGGGAGTCATTGCTCACAACTCAATGATGGAAGCCCAATTGAGGTGGCAATGTTAGACATAAAGTATTTCAAGTGAAAGTAGAACATGTGCAATGAATTTTGTGACTAAAGGGAGTAGGAAAATCGAGTACTAGGTGTGGAGAGCTATCCAGTAAATTGAGGGCAGTTCTTTATTTTTATCATGGGGCATATTCAGCACTATTTTGTACTGATGAGGCAGATCCATATTCAATATACATCTTGCAAATATTAAATTGCAACAGTGGTCAGGAGACCTACATTCCACAGTATCTTCTTTCACTCTGGGTATTTGACTAGCATGAAAAATAATGTGTAAAAAGTAAAATATAATATTGTTTATAAGTAAAATATAAATAATGTTTATAAGTAAAAAGAGGTGTGCTAAATAGCTTAACTTTTTCATTGCTTCATTACCTGTGACCTGAATACATTTATGGATTAGTTACTCATTTGTTTCCTCTATTATAAATTATCTGCAGGTTCCAGACATTTGCAAAGTGGGGTCAGCATGCTTTGATTCCTGTTTTTTATTGCATTCTTCTATACAAGGATTTGGAGGGGTTTCTTTCCCATCAAGTTTGTTGTCATTGTGTACATATATGTGGAAAATCGTGAGTATTTATTAATTGTGTCAACTCAGTCACTCAGTCATATTGTATTCTCTCCATTGCTTTTTTTATTTTTTACTTTTCTTACTAAAAAAGCACAGCTGTTACTTTTATAATCTTCACTCGTGAATCCTTGCTGTAAACAAACAATGAAAATGATGTTCTTCACCCTACACACATACTGCCAACTTGGTCACATCTCCATCATTCTTTATTGCTTCTCTGTCCTTCTGTGGTTAGCTCTTTTTTTGAAATTGGCATCATCTACCATCCTCTGGAAGACACTCTTTATAAAGATTTGACTAAAGATTATCTGTACCTTCCATAAGCAAATTTGAATCCATATATCTCTATATAAGAAGAAATTACAACTTAGATACTGCTTTCTCCCTGATTTTAAAAGCCTTTCTATAACATTCTTTTATTTCCAAGGATTTTGCAATTTAATCTGGGATCAGTGGCCCATGTTGATATTGTTAAGTTATTATTATTTTCCCTTAATATAAATTAATTTGAGCCTCACTTAATTATTTTCCAAACAATAGTTTTGTAATCAGTATATGTAACCTAATTACAGTCCTGCTGCTAATCTTTATTCCATAAGGTCTTAGTTTCTTTCTTTAAATCTTGTGTCCTATGTTATGCTCACATACATACTCACATGCTTTTCTACAAATGCATAAATAGCATCCTGGCCCATCAGAAATGCTCTTTATGTCTTGTACAGTTTTTTTTCTGTGTCCACTTTTCCTTCCTACTTGACAATACCTATGGTCTTCCCATCAGTCAAAAGGGTATAAGATGCTGATTCACTATTTCCATGTCTACATAATATTCCGTGGTGTGGCTGCACTAATCACACTTGAAATCTAAGGTACAATTTCTCAATATATTACTATTATTACAATATAAGAAAATATCTTGAGTGTGTTACATTAAAACTCTGGTTCTCCACCACAGACAATACTGTTCCCCCAGGGGCCACTGAGCAATCTTTGGAGACATTTTTGGCTGTCACATGGGAGGTGTCAGTAAAGTCCAGGGATGCTCTAAACACCCTGCAATGCACAGGAGGGACCATCCCTCAGACAAAGACCTGGCCCAGGAAGTCAGTCCTGCAGAGACTGAGGAGCCCTGAGTTAGAGACACAGGTCCTTGTAGTGTGTGTAGCTGCCTTCAGACTGTTTTCCCTATGTTAGTTCTGCCAGGAAAACTAAGAGCATCCATTTTTATCTGTTTGAAAGTCTGCACTCCAGTAAATGTGACATTTTTCTAAGTTGTTCTCCAGGCTAACAGGTGTGAAAGAACTGTTTTGTTATTTGCTGAACTTTTTCTGATTTTGATCAAAGATTCATATTTGATGCTTTTTGAATAATTTGAATGTTACCATATGGTTACTATTTTTTCATTGTCAGCCTTTTATATGATTTTTGACAATTGTGATATTTGGATGTGGAAGAGGGTAAAATGGGCAGAAATGTTGAAAGAAGGAGAACTGACGTGGGGCACTGAACACAGAACACAACATACAGTTGATATATTAGGGAGTTGTACACCTGAAACATATATAATTTTATTAACCAATGTCACCCCAATAAATTCAATGAAAATTAAGAACATAAAAAAATAAATAAAAATTATTATTTCTTAATGACTTTAGGGATGTTTTGGCCATAAAAAATGTTTTGCATTTTATTTAGTTAAATATATCTGTCTTTTTACTCCTCAGTCTTTTGACTTGATTAGGGCGGTTTGACCCACCCATCAATATTAATATATAGTTTTTCATCTGTTTAACCTAAAAGGACTGGTTACGCTTCCAGGGAGTAGGCAATCCCCCAGATTTTATGTAACATGGCAGAGGTAAGGGATCAACTTCAGTTTCTTCCAGGTGGATCTTTATTTTTCCAGCTTTTATTCAACAATCCAACCTTTCCAAATATATAGAAATACAACCTTACCATGTATTAAATGTACTTATATACTGAGCCTAATTCCTGATTCATCCAACAAATAAAACTGAACCTCTGCTCTGCCACCATGTCTAAGAACATCATGCATTACCTTCTGTGTCTTTGCCTTTGCCATATTAATTACGAATGCGCATGGTATTTATATCTTGTTTTCATTACTTTTTGATGCTCCCCTCATTTTCGGGAACCCAGTTGCTAAATCACTCTTTAACCAGGCCAGTTTTATTCTCCTGGCCATTCCTTTCATTACTTCACTTTTGCTTAAATGGGTTCCTGGGTAAGTGCACAAATATATACACACATTTGCAAAAATACAGAGGTGAACAAACAAGGTGAAGCCCTGCTTGCTCAGATCTGGCATTGTTTTGTTTTGTTTTTATTTTAGTGGGGTTTTTCTCAATTTTCAATTTTGATTTTTATTTATTTCTTATTTTTATGTCCACACTATGTTTTTATTGTTATTTCAGTAGAGTTGTCTCCATTTTCCCCATCACTCTCCTCCACCCCGTTGTGATGGTGAAGGCACAGAATGGTGAAATAAATGTTTGCATGATAATGTGGATGGGATTAAGTCACATGAAGAAAGTTACTCAGTGTAAAAGGATGGATTGTCATGGCGCAGGCAGGCTTTATTTGTCACATCCTGGGGAGGCCTTTGCATGTTGAATGAAGACCAGAACCAGAATTGACACTGCCCACTGATTTGTTAAAAATGAGATCCAAATCCAATGTCCAAGAAAAAGAAAGTTGCCACATGAGAAAAGTGGGGGAGGAGTTTGTCTCAATGCATTTTAACCTTATAAAAACCCACTGGTCAAATAGCACAGGCACAGGAAAAGCCAGTCTTCCACTACTTGATATTAAAAAGATTTCCTTTGGTAAAATACTAGTTTATTTTCTTGCTCAGATTACACTTGGGGTGGTCAATCTGCAAAATTTTTCCACACCATGTAGATAACTACTTTTGTGCTTTGGACAAATATATCTTTTCTCCTTTATTATTTTGCTTGACTTCAAGGGAGATAGGATTGGAAAGCTGCCAGAATCCAAAGACATTTCTTCCTCATCATCTCTCAGGGACAACCTGAGTTTATAATCAATAGATATTTTTTCTTCCTCGTGACCATTTTATATTTCTCTCTCCCTCTACATTTATGTTTCTTTAAATACAGGGCATAAAATGGAAATTCCGGTTTGGAACCCCAAGCTTATTTGTCCATGGGAGGCTTACCATAGTAGTATTGAGGTACTACGCCTAAATTCTCTTTGGAAAAGATACTTGATCTGAAAAGCTTGAGTTGCATGTCCTCATAGCCTAAATAGTGAGTGAGACAAACATGGAGACCACCACATGAGGAGGCCATGGTGTGTGTGTCTACACATGCCTTGTAAACTGAAGGCAGTGCTCAGAGCAGGGAGACCTGGACTGAAAATATACCAAGGTGACTTATCACAGAGGGGGTAGAACTCTATCAAGAGAAAGGACTAAGGAGGAAATTCTTTTTAATTCATAGGATGTTTTTGCAACTGGAATAATAAAGTGCCAAGTTTACATAAGTGTGTGCAGGGGACTCTCTGTGAGTTGAAGTTTCAATAGAAACATGCAGGCCCCATTGTTTTTAATATTTTCTAATGCTATTTCTCCTGTTTCTGAACTGGCTCATTATGAGTCTTGATTTTGTAAAACCACCATCTTCCTCAGGGCCTTTGCACTGGCTGTTCCTCTGCCTGGCAAACACTTTCTTCCCATTAGCCTCCACTTAGTCTTCTTTGAGGTGCCTGTTAAAGTGTTGCCTGTTGGTAACCCTTGGCTAAACTCTGTAAAAAAGAACACCCTCAGCATGGATATCCCTGGAGATCTTCACAGTAATGAGGTAAGCCTATCAGAGAAAGACAAACACCATATTGTTTCACTTATATGTGGACTCTGATGAACAAAGTGATCTAACAAGCAAAATAGGGACATATGGACAGATAACTGCAGGATGACAGCTATTCAGTGGGAGGTTAGTGGGTGGGGGATTGAGCAAAAGAAAAAGGACTCATGCACATGGACAACCTGTGTGATTATGGGGATGCAGGGATTATTATGGATTAAATGATAATAGGAAAATTGCAACAAAAAATGAAAAAAAAAAGAGAAATATCCTCTCTCCCCTCTCTCCATGTAATGTGACTTACTTTTCCATATGGCATCGGCACCATTGGATAAGTTATAGTATTATTTTTGTTTGAATATATTCTTTGTCCATCATTATTTCCTGGGGACTTTTGTTTTTCATCACACCATACTCTGAACAGTCCTTGGAACATGGTCTAAAGTCAATATATGAGTATATTCTTCAAATGAATGAACAATATCCCCCCCAAAATAGCAATATATGTGGTGTTTGAAGAATGAGTTGATGGTAGAAAAGGGAATTCTAATGAGCAATGGCAGTAAACATGCCTTACTGGGAACCAGATCCTAACCCAATGTGGAAATTAGTTTTTGTGTTCTAGAAGAAAACTGTAGTATTTATTCTCAGTTACTAATGTGAAAATTGGTTATTCATTTTCTCTATTTTCTGGTAGTCACCTGCCCCACATGGAACCAGGCAATGTTACACAAATTTCAGAGTTTCTTCTCCTGGGACTGTCAGAGGAACCAGAACTGCAGCCTCTTCTATTTGGGCTCTTCCTGTGCATGTACCTGATCACTGTGTTAGGAAACCTGCTCATCATCCTGGCCATCAGCTCAGACCCCCACCTCCACACACCCATGTACTTCTTCCTCTCCAACCTCTCCTTGGTAGACATCTGTTTCACCTCCACCACCATCCCAAAGATGCTGGTGAACATCCAGACACAGAGCAAAGTCATCACCTATTTAGGATGCATCACTCAGATATATTTTTATATACACTTTGCAGTGTTGGATGACTTCATTCTTACTGTCATGGCCTATGACAGGTATGTGGCCATCTGTCACCCCCTGCACTACACAGTCATCATGAACCCGCGCCTCTGTGGACTGCTGGTCCTGGTGTGCTGGGTAATTGGCATCCTGATTTCCTTGTTAGAAAGCTTAATGGTGTTGGATCTGTCCTTCTGCTCAGGCTTGGAAATCCCCCACTTTTTCTGTGAACTCAAAGAGGTGGTCCAACTTGCCTGTTCTGACACCTTTCCTAATGACATGGTGATGTACTTTTCAGCTGTACTGCTGGCTGGTGGTCCCCTTACTGGGATCCTTTATTCTTACTCTAAGATAGTGTCCACCATACGAGCAATCCCATCAGCTCAGGGGAAGTATAAAGCATTTTCCACCTGTGCATCTCACCTCTCAGTTGTCTCACTATTTTATGGTACCGTCCTAGGTGTGTATCTTGGCTCTGCTGGTACTCACCACTCACAGTCAAGTGCAACAGCCTCAGTGATGTACACTGTAGTCACACCCATGCTGAACCCCTTCATCTACAGTCTCAGGAACAAGGACATAAAGAGGGCCCTGGATAGATTCCTTGGTAAATAACCTTTTCAAGGGCTAACTGTACATGGCTGAAGAAGTGTCCTTGAATGTTCAAAGCTTCAGAGCAAGAAGTTCTGACACACATTAATACAGTATTTGGACCATGCATAATTAGAAAATCTCATGTATCTCATGGGTTAACATGAAGTACATTAGCATAATTTATCCTCTTATGACATATATCATTCCAAGTAATATTTCTGTTGTTTTACTGAAAAAAAGTAATGAATGATACTACTTGTATGGACTAAAGTATACTTGGATACTGAGGTCATGTATATAACCTTGTTGTAGAGGAACATCTGAGACCACAGTTTTCACTTCCATAGTCATCATTATTTTCTATAGCACTACCTTTACTATGCCTCTTGATAATGTAGACTTGAACATGGTGGTAGGTTTTACAGCTGGTGTCCTGGTTTTATATACTTCATTTTCTTATTCAGCTGTGTGTCCACGTGCCTGTCATAGCCCAGACAGAGCTGACTATCGAATCCATGTTTGCAAGGACAGTCTACTATGAAATATACATTTTAGTGAATAGTTTGACTTAGTGTGTAATAGACGACCACACATACAATGAAGCAAAATGAGACAATTTATTATTATACAAAATATTTTTCATGCTGCATATCTATTCATTGAAGTGTGGAATATGATGCCCATGTGTGAAAGGTAAAGAACTGTGTGGAGTGTTTGTGTTTTTTCTTAATTATTCTCTTGTCTCTGCGTGAAAACTTTCAATTGCTCCTTTCAAATGGGACTCCTTCTAGTGCTCTAGATGAAATGTCACCCCTCTTCTAAGTGTTTCCAAATCCACCAAAGGACCAGTGAGTGACCAAAATGAATACCATACGATATATATCTCCTTTATGCTCAGGATGTCTTCAGTTCCTTTGATCAAAGGATGAATCACACAGGCTTTACAATCCTGCCCAGTTATGTGAAAAGGGATCACCAATTTTCCTGCACTGACATGCATGTCATTCTATCCTGCTCTGACTACCTGGAAGGAAACCTCAGTGGACTCAGTGGATTTTACGCAGTTATCTGACATACATTGGAATAAAAGTACGATTCTGAATGCTGTCCTCCATCAGTACAAATGCTAAAAGTGAGAAGTAACAGATTATTACAATTGCCTTCAGTTCTGTTTGCTTTGTTTATAGCATCAGTTTGCTATCGCTGTATAACAAGTCATCCCAAAAGCAAATGGATTAATATAACTGCTTTATTTTCTAACTGGTTTGTATAGTGGGGAGATGTTCTGATCCCTGCTGGTCTCCTCATGAGTCTGGAGTCAGCTATGTGTGAGTTGGGGTGTGTCTGCTGACCTTGGCTGGGCTTTTTAGTACACTAGTGGCTCAGCTATTGTGGCTCATCTATGGAGGTCTTGGCTAGGTAAGTGAGCTCTGTCCACATGTCCCCTGCTCCTCTGGAAGTTCCACCTGGATTGTTCACACAGCTGAGGCAGAATTCAGAGTGAGAACAGCCAAATTGACAAGGCATGGTAAAGCATACTGTCATTTACACCATATGTTGGCCAAAACAAATAAAAAATCCTAGGTTGATCCATTTCAAAGGTGGAGAAATAACTCT
>PVKU01017547.1:0-11160 GCA_004027475.1 Anoura caudifer
TCCCCCTCATACAACGCAGCCCTGCAGTTTGCTTGTGGGGGGTCGGGGATAGCGAGAGTCTAGCGGGTTATCAAAGGGTGACCCGGGGAGGGCCCGCCCTGTGAACAGGTGCAGAGGCGCCTGAGCCAGGAGGGCTCGGAAACCTGGGATCCTTGGTGTGTCTGCATTCACCAGTCTGAACCCGAGTCGCGTCTTTACTGGGACTTAGAGGGGTTGTCCAGTCTGAACTGGGGGCAGGCTGAATGTATAGCTTTGTATAGAGTAGGATTGTGGGGTCTGAGACAGACTGTCCTGGATTCATTTGTATCAATTCTGACAGGTTAGGGTGACCTTTGAGGATGTCGCCGTGTATTTCTCCAGGACAGAATGGAGCCTCCTTGATGCGGCTGAAAGACACCTGTACCTCCATGTGATGCTGGAGAATTTTGCTCTCATATCCTCGCTGGGTAAGACCCTCACTCTCTCCCCGTGACCGTGAGTAGGGTTTGCATTTCCCCCGTGCCCTGTGTTCCCTAGGGTGCGCTCAGTCCTCACATGTGAGGACTATGGATACTGCTTGTTTCACAGTTTTCTAGGCAGATCCTGGACTTGACAGGCTGTTTTTTGTTTGTTTGTTTTTGCCTTGCCCTGTTTTGTGGGAGTGTCCGTCCGCAGGAGGCCTCCCGGCCCACTACGATGAAATGAGGCTTGCAAGACAAGATCTGCTTATGGAGAAAAGGCTGACCAGTGTCTCACAGGAGAAAGGTCTCGAGCCTTTCTCTCAGTGGGGTTTTATTGAGTTTAGCTTACACAGAGATACATAGTATGTGCTCATCATAGTAGCTCATCAATCAATGTTCAAAAAGCTGCAGTCAAGAAAAACTGCCATCATCTACAGATAATAATTTAAGAAACAAAGGGATTATCTCTGATCACTGTCTGTGAGATGTGCTGACCGCAGAAGGTTGTCCAGGCCTGTATCATGATGTAGGGAGTTTCACTTTCTACCTTTGCAGCTCAAGTCTGATTCGGACCAAAAGGGCAGAGCAAGCCTGAAAGGAAACAATGTACATTCTTTGTCAGTCCTGATTGCCCCTGGGAGCCCTCTCTTCCATTCAAAGGCCAGGCCTCTGGCATTGTTTTCAGAGCGAGTCAGGCAGGAGTAAAGCCACCAAGAGATTAAGAGACTTCTTACAAATAGAGTGAATCCTCAGGCTATGACATAGCTGATGGGTGAGGGTCTTTCTGCCCCTTCTCTCTAGTCCCCTAAATCCTTCCCTGATGGTGCCAGGCTTAGGTTGTCCCTCCCTTGAGGGATCTTACCTGTCAATGACT
Source organism: Anoura caudifer (assembly GCA_004027475.1). Lineage (NCBI taxonomy): Eukaryota > Metazoa > Chordata > Mammalia > Chiroptera > Phyllostomidae > Anoura > Anoura caudifer. The sequence goes on from PVKU01017547.1 coordinate 1,315, forward strand.
AACCATCAAGTTTCTAGGAGAGCAGGGTGAAGTGAGGGAGGCAGGGGCTGTGCTCCTGCCAGGAGGACAGATTCTGTCTCCTTAGTGGCTCATGGCCCCAAGTCCTTTCCACTCAGCCCTAGCCTTAGGACCCTTTTGTCCCTTAATGAGGCTACAGTCCCTGAAACCAGGCAGGAAGGCTGTGAACACTCTTCTCCCTGCAGCTCCAATACCTCCTCTACTGAACCCTCATATGGAAGCATTTTGGGTTGGTGGTCTTGCAGGGAACCAGATTCCATCTTGATTAATGAGGAAATGCGTTTTTTGTATTCCTGTTGGTCATTTGTACATACTTTTTGCAACAATTTCTCTACACTATTAATCGTGCTTTTCACTATGTTTTGGGGCTAATGATTAGTTTTTTTGTTTTAATTTGTATTTATCGCTTTTTGAAGACACAGAGAAACATTGATTTGTTATTCTACTTATTTATGATTGATTCTTGTGTGTTCTGACTGAGGATGGGCTTCTGAACCTTTGAGTATCAGAACATTTGCCCTAATCAATGAGCTACAAGCCAGGGTGGGCTAATGAGTCTTTTGCATACCTTGTATATTTGATAAATTTCTCATCCAATTCAGGTGCATGTCTTTTTCCACTTTGCTTTATTGTATTTTGCAGATATTGTGTTTTTTACAAATTCAATATTTTAGGAAACACTTCAGTGAGCAAATGTACTGCTGCCATTTTAGTAGGAGGCTGAGATACTGGTTAGCAATTTTCAGCAATAAAGTTTTGAATTACTTAGTTTTTTTTTAGGCAAAGCTACTGTGTTAATAGACTGCACTGTAATGTAAACATAACTTCTTTATTCACTGGGAAACAGAAAAATTTGTGTGACTTTTTTCCTATGTGGAAATACTTGCTTTACGGTGGTGCTCTTATAACAGGGTGCAGCCAAGAGGGGGGCCCCAAAAGCAGGGATTTGGAATGGGGCCCAGAGCTCAGGATGTCCAGGAAATATTAGAGGAATATATAAGATGTCCTCATCCCTTCCCCCACAGGTGTCAGTTGAGGGAAGGGACACATGGAGCAGGGACATGCAGAGCTGCTAATCCATGACATGGTCATTTAACATATCTATAGCCTTTGGCTGGTGGCTTAGAGGTGTTAAATAGCTGTGGCCATGCTCTGAGCCAGGAGGATGGAAAGGACTCACCCCAAGACGTAACTGAGGGGCAGGACCCCTGAGTTCCAGTGCCTGCGTGGGGGCTTGGAGAAGATTGGCTCCAGGAAATGGGGACACACCTGCCCAGACTCATGATGGCAGCCCAGTAAACTTGGAATAATACAGGAATGCTGGCAGGTGTAACTGATTGTAGGAGGAGTCGGAAGTGGGGGGGTACAGAGGAGGATTGGTGCGGGGATTTAAACTGAGCTGCAGCAGCCATTGGGAAAAAAAAAAAAAAGATCCACACGGTTTCACCAGAGTCAGGACCCATGCAGCCCTGTGAGGGAGAATCACCATGTGGCTTTAGCAGAGAATTGCCACTTGGCTTTGCCTGAGTGGTGACCCCCTTCCCGAAGCTTAGGTGAAGGGGGAGATACGTGGCTTTGGCAGAGTGGAGACCCTCTCTCAGCTTTCCAAGGGAGAGCCACGAGGTTTTGCCAGAGTGGGGGCCCCTTCCCTGCAGCTTTGGTAGGAGAGGACCACGTGGCTTTGGGGTGCTCCCTTTGGCTGTGTGGCCTGGGAATCAGAAGAGACTTTACCTGGAAGAAGGGGGAAAGGACTCTTGCTAGTAGGCCATGAGCAGGTGCCACATGGCTTTGGATTAATTATTACCTGGATGGTGACACAGTTTTGGTTGTTGTGTTTTTATTTCCTTTTGCCTCTAATTGTGTTTTGAGTTATCTGTCATTTTTTTCTTTGATGCTGTGGTTGTTCAGGGGTGTTGTGTTTAATTTCATCTTATTTGTGAATATTCATCTTTCTTAACACTAAAATTGATATCTTGTGTTCTATCCCTGTGATCAGATAAGACACTTGAAATGATTATTGTGAATGTTTGGGACTTGTTTTTGGATCTAACATGAGATCTACCTAGAGAATATTTCATTTGCCCTTGACAAAAGTGCATCTTCTGCTGAATTTGGTTGGAATGTTCTGTATAAATTTATGAGTTCTGTTTTTTCTAAAGTGTAGTCAAGCTTCAGTGATTCCTTAGTTCATTTAGATGGGTGATCTAGTTATTGTTGACAGGGGAATATTGAAATTCACTACTACTGCTGAACTATACTGGGCTTCTTTTCTATGCCTTCAGTTCTGATATTTGCTTAATATAATTAATATATGCTGTTGGGTGCTTAATACTTAACATTGTTGTCCTCTTGATGAATTGATTCCTTTACCATTCTGTGATGACCTTTATCATTTGTGACAATATTTGAGGTCATCTTTGTCAGATAGAATTTTACCTACTCCTGCCTTCTCTTGGTTTTATGTCCAAGGAATATGTTTCTTTTGTTTTTATTTTCAGGCTGTTGGTGTCCGTAAACGTTTAGGGTGTCTCTTATAGGCAGTGTATATTGTGTCTTATTTTTTCTTTGGTTGCTTTTAGTCTCTTCAGCCACTCTGCCTTTCCTTGGAGAATTTGTTGTACAGCCTACTACTGCCACTCTATGTTGGATTCTGGCTCTTTTGTTGTTCATTTGTTTATCTTTCTATGTCACTGTTTTCCTTTGTAATTTCATCATTTTCTACAGTGTTATGCTTAAATTTCTTTCTCTTGTTTTTTTTGTATTTGTTACATAGATATTTCCTTGTGGTTTCCAAAAGACTTACGTAAAACAACTAATTCACTCAATACTATTTTCTCCTGATGGCAATTTCAATTGCATACAAAATTTCTACCCTTTGACTCTTCACCACACCACCCCTTTAAATATTTTTGATATGACTATTTACATCTTTTTATATTGTATATCTATTAATGTATAAAATGTTAGCTTTGTTGTTTGTAATAGTTTTAATTTTTCATGTTTACAGTAATGTTTAGTAATGTGCATTCCACCAATGCAGTGTTGAAATATTGTGAATTTGATTCCATTATCAGCTTTAGCAATGAGTTGTATACATCTGTTATGTATTTATGTTTCTGTTAAGTATTCTTTCATTTCACCTTGAAGAACTTACTTTGGCATTTCTAATGAGTCAAGTTGAGTGACAATGAAGTTACTCAGCTTTTGTTTGCCTGGAAACGTCTTTCTTATTTCTGAAGAACAGTTTTTCTCAGTAAATACTGTTGGTTTGAAGATTTTATTTCGTAGTGTTTTTAAAATATATCATTTGATTGTCTTCTAGTCTTCCAACTTTTTCTCAGTGATATTTATTTTATAGCTTTATGGGTGTCCTCTTTCTATAGGAAATGTTTCTATTCATTTTGTGCTTTGAAAATTTTCTTTGCATATTTGACATTTTTAGTACAATGTTCTTGGTGAGGCTTACATCCATTAAATTGCACAGGGACCTGTGAGAAATAGCAAACTTGATTATTCTCATGTCTTCTCAGATTTGGGAAGTCAGTCTTCAGAATATATTTTTAAAAACTTTCTACCTATTTTTTTCCTTTTCTCACATTTTTCTTTCAATGTTCCAGGGACTCCTGTGATTCCAAATAACAAAGTTTCTTAGGATTTTTCTCCAAACATCACTAGGGTCAATGCTACCCCAAGCATGGTGGCTGACAGAGGTAACTTTGACTCTTGTCTTCTGTACTTCATCATCTGCACGTAGCTTTGCTCAGCCAGTCTTTTTATTCAGTATTCATGAGTAGTTCTCCTTTTTTGGCTTTTCTACTTTGCTGTTTGCCTTAATGAGCTCTTATTCCCCTCCTCCAGGACTGTTTTTGGATAGCTGTGTACTTGCTTATGGAATGTGGAGATATCCTCCTGTCTCCTATTCTGCAATTTTGCTGATGTCACTCACAAAGATCTTTTTGCTGGGTCTGTTTTGTGTTGTCCTGTTCTATTATAGTTGCTTACCATCCATCTCTTCAGTTTGTCTCTTAGGATATCTTGTTCTGAATCCCATGAATGGCTCAATTGAGAGTTAAGGGGAAGAGTCATTTGTACATCACAGGAGGGGCATGAGTCCATGCATGGCTGTGTGGGCTCAGAAGGGGTGGTGACATGGTAAATAGAAATTGGTGAGGGCTCGATGCCAGAGCTTTATTAAAGTTATAACTAGGAACCCATTTATTTAACAGTATATTGTTATCATTCTTAATCTACTTAATCTACCACAGCTTAATCTTCTTATCCTTATTGTTGATACTTTTCCTACTACTCAGTTCTAATAGTTATTATCTCTCCTAGGGTTCACAGCCTGTAAATAATCTCCATTTTTCTAAACCCTTCACCTTAACCATTTCATTCACACATCTCTCATTACCACCCTCCAAACTTGATCCATGCTTGCAGAGCCTCACAGTGTGCACATATTCTTCTGTTTTTGAGTATTATTTTTTTAAATCATCACCCATGGATATGTTTATTGATTTTAGAAAAAGGAAGAAAAGCTGTACAGAGAGAGATGTGAGAGAGAAACATCACTTGGTTGCCTCTCTCATGCACCGTGACTGGTGATGGGGATTGACCCCGCAGCCTAGGTATGTGCCCTGACCAGGAATCAAACCTGCAGACTTGTAGTTTACGGTACAATGCTCCAACCAAGTAAGGCACAACCGTTAGGGCTCACATATTCTTACACTTACCTGAAGTCATGTGCTGTGATACAATTCATTTTTCTGTGTTTGGGCACATTCAGCTTCTTTTACACAGACTCTCATCACCAGAAGGAAAAGTCCTTCAGGAAGCCATTTGTGGAGGAACAGCTATTAGGCCCTGCCTCTCTTCTTTGTTTTTCATGCAATGCTTGTATCTTTTTTGGTGAGATCTCCATCATTTACCGACCTTTTGGGACAACCAATGATAACAGCCATTACCACAGAGTCTAAGCCTTTGTCTTGAAAATCAGCCCATAGAATCATGTCTAACTTTGCAGAAGGGACATTGTGTTGTGAATATTTTTTTCTACTAAGTCAACTTCAAATTCACCAGTGTTTGTTTTTGTTCAGGTTGCTGCTGTGGCGCAGCGGATGTGGAGGCTCCCACTGACCAGAACCTTTCTGTAAGAGTGTCACAGGCACAGGATCCCAAGGCAGCTTTGTCTTCCAAGAAGAGCCACCCCTGTGACAGTTGTGGGTGTGTCTTGAGAGAAATTTTTCTCTTGGTTGACCAGCAGGGAACTCAACAGAGACAGAAACTGCTGAGATGTGGGGCATGTGCAAAACAATTTTGTTTTATTGCAAAGCATCACCAGCACCAGGAGCAGCACTTGAGGCAGAAGTCTTTTGTACAAGGAGTGGACAGGGCCTCACTTGTGAAGGGCTGCAATTTCAATGTGTCTGAAAAGCCTTTTACCTTGCAGGAGCTTGAGCAGAACGTTTTTACCAACTCAGGAGATATCCAACAACAGGCCACCAACACCAGGGAAAGAGCAAATGAAATGTCAACATCTCGGGAGGATTTTCAAAACAGAGAAACTTATCACACTAGAAAAGAATACAAGAAGTCTATTGGCTGCAAACACACACCTCTTCCAGACCAAGCTGTCCAAACTGGAAGACGATGTTACGCGTGCCATGAATGTGAAAAATGTTTTCTAGGAATCTCAGGTCTTTGTTATCATCAGAAAGGTCACACTGGGGAAAAGCCATATGAGTGCAGTGAATGTAGGAAATCTTTCACCAGTGGCTCTACCATTTGTAAACATCACAGTGATAACACTGGAGAAGGGCCTTATGAGTGTGGCACATGTGAGAAATGTTTAACCAGTAGCTCTGACCTCCTTTATCATCAGAGAGTTCACACTGGAGAAAGGTCTTTTCAGTGTAATGAATGTGGGAAATCTTTTACCAATGGCTCTGTCCTCCATGAACACCAGAGATTTCACACTGGAGAAAGACCTTATGAGTGTGGTACATGTGGGAAATGTTTTACCATTAACTCTCACCTCCTTTATCATCAGAGAGTTCACACTGGAGAAAGGTCTTTTCAGTGTGATGAATGTGGGAAATCTTTTACCAATGGCTCTGCCCTCCATAAACACCAGAGGGTTCACACTAGAGAAAAGCCTTATGAGTGTGGTACATGTGGAAAATGTTTTACCATTAGCTCTCACCTCCTTTATCATCAGAGAGTTCACACTGGAGAAAGGCCTTATGAGTGTCGTGTGTGTGGGAAATCTTTTACCTGGAGCTCAGATCTCCGCAAACATCAGAGAGTTCACCCTGGAGAAAGACCCTATGAGTGCAGAGAATGTGGGAATTCTTTTATCAGTAGCTTTGCCCTCCGTAAACATCAGATAGTTCACACTAGAGAAAGACATTATGACTGTGGTGAATGTGGGAAATCTTTTACCAGTAGCCAAGACCTCCATAAACATCACAGAGTTCACACTGGAGAAAGACCCTATGAGTGCAGTGAATGTGGGAAATCTTTTACCAACAGCTCTGCCCTCCGTATACATCACAGGGTTCACACTGGAGAAAGGCCTTATGAGTGCCATGTATGTGGGAAATCTTTTACCTGGAGCTCTAACCTCCGTAACCATTATACAGTTCACACTGGAGAAAGGCCTTATCAGTGCAGTGAATGTGGGAAATCATTTACCACAAAGTCTGTCCTTTATAAACATCACAGAGTTCATACTGGAGAAAGACCTTATGAGTGTGGTGAATGTGGGAAATCTTTTACCAGGAGTTCTACCCTCTGTTATCATCAGAGAATTCACAAAGGAGAAAGGCCTTATGAGTGCAGTGAATGTGGGAAATCTTTTACGAAGAGTTGGGCCCTCCATATACATCTCAGAGTTCACACTGGAGAAAGGCCTTACGAGTGTGGTGAATGTGGGAAGTCCTATGTCAGTGGGTCTGGCCTGCAGAATCATCGGAAAGTTCATACTGGAGAAAGGCCTTATGAATGTTTTGAATGTGGGAAATCTTTTACCAGTAGTTCTGCCCTCAACAAACATCACAGAGTTCATACTTAAGAAAGGCCTTTTCACTGTGGTGAATGTGGGAACTCTTTTACCAGTAGCTCTGTCCTATGTAAATATCACATAGTTTACACTGGAGAAAGGCCTATTAGTGCAGTGAGTGTGGGAAATCCTTTACCTGTATCTGCCACCTCTGTTAGCATCAGAGGGTTCACACAAAAGAAAAGTCTATGAGTGCAATGAGTAGAAAACATCTGTAACATTAACCTCATTGTCATTAGAGTGTTCGCTTAATAAAACAGCCTTATGGCTGCAGGGAATGTGAAAAAAAATTTTTTTATCAGTAACCTTTATTATCATCAGAGAGTTCACCCAGGGGATATCCTTATGCCCGCAGTGAATGTGGAAAATCTTACTGGTAGCCATGGCTGTCATTGTCCTTGGGTCTCAATGACTAAATTCTTATTAGTTAAGGGAATTTGGGAAATCTTTTATTTTATACATTTCTTCTGTTATCTTCTGAGAGGTGACACAAGAAAAAGGATATATGTATGCAGGCAATATGAGGAATTTTTTTTATTGTACCACTAAGCTCCATTATATTCAGAGATTTCACTCTGGTAAAAGGCCTTATGAGTACAGTGGATATGGGAAATTTTCCTTCTATCCTTTCTCCTGTTATCAGGGAGTTCACACTGGAGATAGGCCTTATGTTGACATAAAATGTGAGAAATCTCTTATTTCATAGTCCTCACCATCTCAAACACACTTCACACTGGTTAAGGGCTTTGAGTGTGAAGTGAATATAGGAAACCTTTACCAATAAATCTGTACGTTTTTGACCTTGGAGAGTTCTCACTGTAAATGGATAGATTTTAGGAAATGTTTTATTTTTTTCAGTATAATGACGCTGAAGTAAACTTGCTGAGGAAACATCTGACTTTAATGTTTTATCAGTATTCTCAGTGCGGGCCTGTGTCATAAGTTTAATGTTTATGTTTTGCAGGACCTAACAAAGTATTATTATACTGTGTCTTTATGGACTCTCTTGGGAACTTTTTTTTATCCTCACCCCAGGACATCTTATTTCATTGCTTTTTAGAGATACTAGAAGGGAGGGAGAGAAAAATTGATTGGTTACATGTTCCAATTAGGATTCACATTCCTAACCTACTTATGTGCCCTGACCAGGAGGCAAACCTGCAGCCCTTCACCTTTGGATAATGCTCTAATCAATTGAGCCACACTGACCAGGGCCCTTTATGCCTTTTTACTCATAGTGTATGAGGGTTGCATTTCTCCATCATAACAAAATATTGATTTGTTAAATTTTTGTTAATTTTAGCTCTTCTTGAGTTTGTATGCACTCTTGTTTTAGTTGCATTTCTGTAATGATTCAGTGAGCTTTTTTCAGGAGTGTATGTACTACTGATGTGTTTTTAGTTCAACATAGTTATTTGTGTGCTCATCAAGTTACCTATTCTTTCATGATTTTGGGCTCTTCTCCTTTAACAAATAGGACAGTGAAACAACAAAAATACACATTGCAATGGTACCCACTTTGACTCCTAAAAGGAGATGTAACTTTTGATTTATGAAATAATTGTTTTTAATAGTGGCAAATATGACCAAATCATTGGGATTTTCTTTTATTGTACACAGTGTAATAGGTATACATTATATACTTTAAAGAATAATCTGCATTATTAGCACACTTCATTAACTTTGTAAGTTCATACATTTAGTAATAGAATAAAAAGCCTTACTTGTTAGAGTTAACCCATTTTTATGGTCTAATGTCTGGGCTTGGCTGCCTGCAGCAGCATTTGAAGGTGCTCCAGGTAGTAAGAGGTTGAATGGATATTTGTTGATCCTCAAAGCCTTGCAGGAGGCAAAAGAGAAGAAGTCAGTATTTAGACTTCTCATACCTTCGGCCATGCAAACTGGGATCAATCTTAAAATTATGGAACATTTTTACAATTAAAGGAACATAATACACTTAATGGGCCTCAGTTTCCTCCTGTGTAAACTGGGATGAACAGCAGCTTTTATCCTGGCCTTGGTGCTCATTTCAAAGGTAGTAGCTATACCACCAGTTATCTCCCGTGGGTGCCATGCACAGGCCAGACACCTCAGACCTGCCCCGGTGGTGCTTGTGAAAAATAAATGGAGCTTCTCTGATCCCCCATATCAGCTGCAGTCCACACAGACCCCACATGGGACAGTGTGGCCTCAGGGCTTCCTGTATGGATTCCCCAGTGTGGCATCTCTGGGTGATCATAAAACCCCAATCTCACTTCACTACATGAAATTAATGAAGGCACAAACTATGGCCCTTTTGAGAATCAATAGAGTTCATGAAATTCGGTACACACTTCCAGGTACTTGTATAACAGGATTTGCTTTTTAATTATTTTCTTTTTAATTCAACTGCATCCTGTGAGTTAATAACTTACTGTATTTTGGGGGAAATGAAAGATCGGGAAGAAAAAGGGGTTCTTCCAAGGTCAGAGCCGATAAATGTCAGATCCAGAATGCCGGATTCAAGCTCGTAATTCTGATGGTAGAAATGGTGACGTTCTCCATTGTGGCATATTAAGGCCTCAGTGCAGGGCAGGGAGACAGCAAAGACTGCTGATATGGAAAACTCAGCTGTTGCTGTTGTTTTCATGGTTGCAATTATCGTGGCTTTTCTGCATTTTTCTGATGTCTTAAAGGGTTTAACATCTGCCTTACAGCATTCATGGGAATCCTATCTGATTTCCAGTGATCTCTCCAGGGAAAACAATGTTGAGCCTTGGCTGCATTAT
>PVKU01017548.1:0-11158 GCA_004027475.1 Anoura caudifer
CATTGTTCACACATGTGCATTCCACTCTCCTTGGCTGCCATGTTGCATCAATGTCACAGAAACTATTCTCATTATATTAACAGAGGCTAGACACTTTTCAGACAGACCTCGTCATATACAAGTATGGGCAGTTGATCTTTTTTAAAGGTCACATTGAAGCAAAAAGAATAGATAATAGTATTATTATTTTCTCATAAGTCAACCAAAATTGTATCTACTTTTTTCATGTCAGCAAAAAAATATTTTTTTGGTGTGCCACAGAATTTTACTTAATTGTGCCATGAGAAGTGAAAGTTCAAAAATCACTGGTCTGATGACACAGACAACTACTATGTGATTAGTACTTGGGTAACACACTGTTAATACCCTGTGTATTCTTTATTTCTTACTCTATGAGAAGATGAATGTTAGTTGAACCTATTGTAATAATCATTTTGCAATATATGCAAATCAAACATGATGGGGTAAATTTTTGTTTCTTTTGATGCTTGTGTGTCATTCAAATTGTCTTTTAGAAGTCTACTTTTTCTGTCCTTTCCATTTTTTCAATAAGGAAAAACATTAAATTACCTTGTTTTCCCCCTCCATAGTTAGATTTGTGCTTTTGTCATTTAAACAAATATTCCAATTAAATTACAGACAATTAGTAATGATTTGAAAATGCACAAAAAATATCAATAAAATACAATTAGTAGTTATGTAATAATTTAATCTCTGCCATGATGATACAATTCAGTATTGTTTAATGTTTTATCCTTCACAGAGATATTATCTTTGCCAGGGGAAATCTAAATAACAATAACAATAAAATGAATGAAGAAATTTTAAGTACTAAGGCAGAGAAATTGAGAAAAAGTGATGGGATTATTGATTTTAACAGTTACCATAAAGGTGAAAACGTAGTAATTTTTCAGACTATTGGTGATAAGTATCATTAAATATCTATTGTTTAAGGAATTATGATTTTAGAATTGTTTTCCTTATAATAGAAATGCTGTAATGAGAATATAAAGAAAATAAATATGTAATACCAAAATTAAATAACCCTGTCTAAGAGCAGAATTTAAACATACAAGATATTCTTATCAAGGCATAAAATTTCAGAGTCTGTGATGAAGATGGAAGTAAGTTCACAGCATGAGTTGTCCAGTCTTTGTCCCCTAATACCTTTCAGAGTAAGAAAACAATTTCCGGATACATTTGCCACAGGACAAACTGAATGACACACTACCAGCTCAAAGTCTCCTGGATCCTGGAGATGTGTGATGAGATACACAGTCTTCAAAATAGCCAAAGTGTGAGAATTTCCTGTTCAAACTTTAAGTGACACATTAATGAGAAATTTGCTTTTTCCACTCATGCCTCACAGACTGACCTGTGAAGACCACAGAGGTTATTTGTTTACAAGAGTTAGCTGGTCTCCCGCTAAAGGATGCAGGACTTTCTGGCCTTCAGAAGGTACGTGTCTCTACTCTCCTGTTTCTCTCTGAGCCCATCTCATGTAGAGGGAGATTACACTGCAAGATGTTGTACAAGTGAGGTCTTATTAATATACAATCAAATCAAAGAGGATATTGGTATTTTATTTAAATAATTTGGAGTAAAAATCAAGAATAAAATATGAAATATGTTGGAAGATATCTTGAACTATTCAAATTCTTGCCTAGGAGAATTACTCAAGTGTATATACACAAGACTAATTGAGTGTATTAATCAAAACAATTTAAAGTAAAAGTTCTATAAGAATTATGATAAGGAACATCTATTTTTTATTTTAAAATCAATATAGATACAAGTGTAAATTATTTTATACTTTGCACAGCATTTAAAAAGTTATTTTTAAATAAATTATATTAATTATGGAGGTCAAACAGTATTTTATACACTTAATTAGATTAAATAAATGCAGTTAACTTTTAATAAAAATCAGGATGAAGTACTCTCATAAAATTCTAATTGAAACTTAATAATAAACAATCAAAAGACTATTTAAAAATAGAGCCACCATTGCTAGAGAGTGTACCACACTGATAGCCACTTTGCCTAATGAATTAAGCTACAGCATTCCCCTGGTATGAATCAGAAATAACATAAAAATGTGTTCAAATTGTAATTAGGATAAGTAAAATATTATTGACAGCTTAAAAAAGGTGAAATACTAAATGTTTTAAATGTATTATATCTACACATTTTATTCCCACTTTTTATTAGTAAACTAAGTTGCTAGACACTAAGTAGCTTTGTAAAGGTCACACATTGTGAATTTCAAAGCCAGGATCAGTTCTAGAACTCACTGGCCACAGGGCCTGTTGACTGAACTATTAAATTTCAGTATCTTATTCATTACTATGGCTCACACAACTGAAGGTGCCCTGACTTTAACATGCATAGGAACTGTCTGGAAGTTTGAAACCACAGTGTTCTAATATAAATAATCTGCACACATTTATTTCTTATTTTATATGCTTTTATATCTTTGCCTTTCAGTTGCCAATTTCTTGTGTAATGTAAATATTTTTTTAAAATTTCACCATTGTTGTTTTGTTGTCAATATTGTTTAGGTCTGGAAGTTTAGCATGACAAAGGGTTTTTAACAAATGAAACATTTTTATGTGTAATAATTTATCATTCAAAATAGAATATCACTTGATAGCAAGTCATCCTCTTTAATGAATAAATGTATGTCACTAAATAAAAGTTTAGTTCAGAAAACTACTATATATGCCAATGCGATTAGTGCTACATCTTGAGGGCACTCAGTTTTTAATTGTTATTCAATTTCATATTTATAATAAATATTGTATTTCTTTTTCTAATATAGCTTTTTATTTTTAGTACTTGCATTCTAATGGTGTTAAAATATTTCTGAAATCTGACTTTAAATAAATAAGGATGTTATTATTTATGAAATTATTTTATTCATCATACAGCTTTTTATTGTTCAAATTAGTAATACATTGTCAAATGTAGAATATCTTAAATATTTTATCTATCATGAGGCACTTGTTTAAAACTGTAAGGAACTTAGAACCAGAACTTCAGATTCCTCAACTGGGAAATGAGCCTGTTATTCATCCTCTATGTGCCCAGTGTCACTGTGAGGGATCTCTTCAGTGAGCGTGTCGCTTACTCGTAAGGACACATGTTGTAGAGCACAGTCTCGGCCACCACTCAGCTGCAGAGATGAATGACCAAGGAGTAACCTATGCAGAACTGAATCTGGTTAAGGACCCAAAGAGACAGCACATGAAACCTAAGGGCACTAAAGTCTCCATTCCAGGAACTGAGCAGGAACTAATCTATGCAGAATTAAATCTTCAAAATGCTTCTCAGGATCTTCAAGGGAGTGACAAGAATGACCACTGCAAAGGTAACACATTCAACAGACACAGTATAACTGTTCTAGGATGTGCAGCTGGGTTCAGAGGTGGGGGAAAGGGAAAGGGGATAAACTCACATATTTTTTTCATGTTAAGGAACAGGACTTGAAGTTGGAATGTGGTGTGTTAATATGAAAGCTGAAGACTAATTTTATTCAGACATTGTTGTAAGTTGTAATCTTTGACCAGTAACTCATAGAGCATTAGATTTAGTGAAAATGTGTTGATATATTCTGAGAGGAAGATTTTACTGGTAGAAATGGGTTTGGGGTCCAAGTTTATGGATATGATTCTCTATGTGTAAACTGTCCAAACAATTGTCTCCATCCCTCCTTTCTCAGTGTTCCCATTTCCCTCCCTGCAGCATCCCTGCCACCTCCAGAGAAGCTCATTGCTGGGATCCTAGGGGTCATGTGCCTTGTCCTGGTGACCACTGTGGTAACAATAGCTGTCAATCAATGTAAGTAAATTATTGTAAGAATATATGAAACTCTTCACTTTTGTGTTCATCAGTGCCTCCAAACACTTAATAATATTTTAGAATAGAACTCTCATTTAAAGTATGCCTTTGGACTAAGTGCAAAATTATTATTCTGAATTTGCCCGAGGTATAAATACCTGCATTATTTTTAAAAGTAGTTTATTTTAGTCCTTTGCTCATTTTTTAATTGGGTTTTTCATTGTCCTGGAGTGGAGCCATGTGAGTTTTATATACTTTGAAGATCAAACCTTTGTCTGAGGTATCATTGGCAAATATATTTTCCCAAATGTTCATAGCAGCACAATTTACCATAGCCAAGTGCTGGAAGCAACCTTAATGTCCACCAGTAAATGAATGGACCAAAAAATGATGGTACATTTACACAATGGAATTCTACATTGCAGAAAGAAAGAACTCCTTCCTTTTGTGACAGCATGGATGGATCAGGAGAGCATTATGCTAAGTGAAATAAGCCAGGACATGAAAGAAAAATACCATGTGATCTCACCTATAAGTGGACCTAATTGACAAAACAAACAATCAAGCTAAATATAATCAGAAACATTGAATTAAAGAACAAACTGACAACACCAGAAGGGAGAGGAGAGAGGGATAATGGGGGAAAATAGGGGAAGGCCCATCAAGGAACATGTGTAAAGGACACACGGACAAAGCCAAAGTGGGTGGGCTGGAGGGTGGGGGGTGGAGATGGGTGGTGTGGGGGGCCTTGGTGGGGTGAAAATGGAGATAATTGTACTTGAACAGTAATAAATAAAAAAATAAAAATTTCAAAAATGTATTTTATATATATACATATATATACCACATACATCCATAAATATTCTTGTGCTATAATTCAAAGCATGCTTTAGGACACTTTTCTGAGAAATACAAATAAATTTTTTATATTGATTAATCCAAATAGTGTAAGAGTTGATCAAGTTTGGTTCTCAAGGCTTTTGAAATATTTTGTCCCAAATTATCATAGCTTCATTAATTTTTCTTGGTAAAATCAATTTCATTCCAGGTTATTTTAATCCTAGACAATATACCACATTTCAAAGTAAGGAACAAAAGTATTTATGTAGATCAACATTACTTTTTTACAATAATTACTTCTTTTTCTAGCTAATGTAATAGTGGTACAGAATAATTCTTCTTTCTTGTATATGATATAAATTACATATTATTTTAACAGCGAGCCCAACAGGGAAGAAGACAGGGAACCAGTCAACAGGGACCCAGAAAGGTACCTAATTATTTTCTATGTTCTGATTAATACATTTCCTACCTTTTCTCTAACATAGTCAAAATTTATAGTTTCATTTTTTCTGGTGTGGGGAACATAAATTATAATACCAGGTAGTAAATGTACATAAATAATGAGTAGAGAAGAGGGCATTTCTTATGCAAAAATATGAAGACATATTCATTTAAATTCATCATATTCACTGTTGCCAATTGTTTGAAAGATAATTTTGATATTCTAAAAGTGTGATTTCTTTCACTGACATTCAGAACATAAGAAAGTGGATATTTTTGTTTTGTGTTTGCTTAATATGGGCACTAAATTAGGGAATGAGGGGCTGACCCTTCTCTGTGAGTGTGTATGAGTGTGTATGAGTGTATTATGCTTTATATATGCCAGTCTGTGAGGGTATATACATATACAAGGCACTAATTTGTCTCTACCTGTGCAAATACTGAAATTAATTTTTATTTTAAAATTCATATTGTTCTTGGATAACAATACCTAATCTTTCCTCAGCATATCATTGTGGTCGATGTCCACCAGAGTGGTTAATGTATTCCAACAACTGCTATCACATCAGCACTGAAAAAAAAACTTGGAATGAGAGTTTGATGGCCTGTGCTTCTAAGAACTCCAGCCTGCTCTATATAGACAATGAAGAAGAAATGGTAAGATTTTTAATGGTTTCACCATTTTATTCAAAAGAGTATTTTATTTTATATTTCTAGAGAATTCATTCATATATCTGTATATATCTGTAATTTATTGTAAAAATCGTTAATATTTTATTGTTTGACTCTGTAATATTTTATTTATATTTTATTCCATTAATGTGCATTGGATAATTTGTAGTTCTTGATTTTCATAGGCAATCATGCTTCTATAAATGCTTTTTTCCTAAAGTAAACTTTGCTACTTAATTGTACCATGCATCATGGAAACTGTAGATGTGATTGTGCATGTTACAGACTGAAATTGGTCACGAAGTGGGTGCTGCCAGCCCGCTCCTGTGCGCTCCCTCATAACTTCTCCTCTCCCCTCACCCAACCGCTGTTCTGAGATTTTATATCACAAATTATCTTCGCTTAATTTTGAATTTTATGTAATGGGAATCATTCATTATGCATTTTACATATCTCCGTTAACTCCCACATGATAGTTTTTCAATTAATCCATATTCTTGAATGTACCTGAAGTTTGTTAATTCTCACCGCTATATTGTATATACCAGGCATTCTTTAATCTATTCTGCTCAGAATAGAGATGGTTTTAATATGTAGTTGTTACAAATGATTATTTAATTAAAGTATTTCCATATGTCATTCTTCCAAATAATATATTATCTTTAAAATAATTTATATACAATAATACATATTATATATAAATTAATATATTATAGATGTTATATTTATAATAATATAATAATTTACAAATATGGTTGTTATAATTATATATATGTATTGCCTTTTTGCATCAGATCGAAATTGGAGGGTAAGAAATATATGTGTATGTAAATTATCCCTGCACTTTCTACTTTGTTATGTAAATATACATTACATCCAATAGTTTCATGATCCAAAACTTAGTGCTGCCAGGAATTTTAATGCCATCAGTTCTGATCATAATATAAAAGCATCATTATGACATTACGACGTATTTCCTCATATTGATTGATTGAACACATCTTTGAGAGCACAATTCATTATGAATTTCTGTATTGTGATATTGGTAAGTTGTCCATTCATGTTTCTTGATCATTTCTCCTGTATGCCACCTGTAATTTTCCTTCTTAGAAGTAATTATATTTTGGATATGACTATTTTTTGAATTTGTAAGATGCAAGTGGCTTTCCTGACTATTAATTACATTTTTCTTCTTATATTGGAGTGTTTTAATGACCAGGATTTCAATGTTACCATAGTCCAATATGTCGGTTTGGGTGTTGGTGGTTATTTTGGACATATTTCACAAGTTAGTCAAGTTCATAGAGATAATCTCCTGCATTACTTTTTATGGTTTATCTTTATTTTTTAGTGATGCACTTTTACTTTGGGATCTATAATACTTTGAGAATGTATACTTTTGAGATGCTGTGTTTGTGACGCTGTGTGGTAGAGGTGAAGTTTATACTTTTCTGCATCATTACCTCCTTGATGCAGCAAAACTTATAGCAGATGATCTTTTCTACATAAACAACTTTATATATGTGGGTCTGTATATTTTACATAAAATTTAAGAAGATGATCATTCATTGTGTCTTAAAATTATTATTTTTTCTTTTTCTTTATTCTCAGGCAATAATTACTCTGATGTTGGTTTTACTGATAAAGTTCTATAAAGGTCTCTGAGGCCCCATTAATTTTTTTTCTCTCTTTCTCTCTACCATCAGGAATTAATTATTTCTATCACTTCATCTTTATTTCATCAATTCTTTCTTCTATATCTTAATATTTATGTAAATGTATTGAATTTTGTAATATAGGTAAAGATTATTCAACTGACAATTTTATTTCATGTATTCATACAGTGTTTATTTCCCTAATTGTTCCCTCAATGCCATCATATTTTCATACAGTTATTTGAACATGGTTTTTAAAATAAATATTAGGTAAATATTCATTTATAATAATTACTACTGAATATTTGTATAATAAATCCAACATCTATCCTAGTGAAAGTTACATTGCATGGCCAATTTATCCCCCTGAGTATGGAAGGTATTTTTCAGTTTCATTGCATAGTTTTAAAATTTTGATAAGTACACATTTTCAATATTATAGTACAATAAACATGGATCCCACTACATGCTTATCAGATTAACATTTTTGTAAACTATTATTGTAGAATCATCTCTTTTGAAGTGAGCTTACTCAGTTTTTAAAATTCTTGTTATTATTTTACTTTTAGGCTCCACTACTGCAATTCCCCTTGGGCCTGTATAACGTACTTGACAACCAATGCTTTTTAAAAATTTATTCAAATACTTCAATTTAGTATGGCTTCTATCCTCTGCACTTTGATGTATTTGTGTATGTCTGTGTGAGTGTTTGTAAGGCAGTACTCATAATTTCAAAATCAGTTCTTGAATCAACTTCGGCTTTTTTTTTTTTTTTTTTTTTTAAGAATTTAGCTTTTCCAGAACACAAGATTCTTTTCTTTTGAGCTCTCCTCAGGAATTCCACAAGATGCTCTGGCACTAGCTCCCCACTCATGGAAATCATTCCTTCTCTTTCTCAGCTGCTGGCCTTTGGAGAGTCGGTCAGTGATGTTGTGAATTCAGCCACTAACAGATAACCTGTATTTTCTTTTTACACTGTACACTGAAGGTGGTGGGAAGAGATACAGGCTGTTCCATAGGCACATCTGCTTCTTTGGCCAGTTGTTTAGAATATTTTGCTTGTGCTGCGGTGGCTGCCTCAACTCAGGTGATTCTTGAGGTGCTCCACATTGATTCAGAGTCCTTTATATATCCACACAAGGTTGTGTGATCTTGGGATGTTGGATGTGCTGGGTCAGCCGGGTGGGGTGACCAGCAATTCTGTAGCCCAGGGCGGGGCTGATTGCTTATTCACTGACTTCATCAGATGTTGGTGGGCTGTGCAGCTTACTTAGTTGTCACCTCCCCCTCTAACTGTGAGCCAACTTTATTTGTTTTTACAAATACAGATTAATATTCCAGCTTTTACTTAATTTCTCATAGAATTTTCTGAAGATGTTTGAAATAATTCCATGGATTGGACTGTCCCAGAGAAACAATAAATATTCTTGGGTGTGGACAACTGGTACAACTCTCTCTTCCAAATTGTAAGGTTCTTTAGCATATATTATGTTCCCTCATGCTTTCAAATCAGGAATTAATCTTAGAGATAAAAAGCAATGTGTGAACAAGTATATAAAGAAATATTTAAGTGTTATTGTAGAAAACTTTTAAGAAACATTCAGATTCAGTATGTAAATATTACTGTAAATAATTTATTAAACTATTAAGTTACATATCACCAATTAATGATTTATTATCTCTGCATTTCAGATTTGCAAAAACTTCAAAGTTGGACAAGAATTGTGTATGTGGGGATTTTGAGAGACACCAGCTCTATTCTGACTCCTGTTTACAAAATAATACATATATTTGTAAGCACCAGTCACATTAGCTTACCAAAATTTGGTATAATGTTACTCTCACCATCCCTAAAGAACACATATGTAGTTTCTTCAAGAATGCTGCAATTATTTTTGTAAAACTGATTTTTAAGAATAATTTTGAGACAAGTTTTAGTTTCACCACAATAAGAGGAAGGTACTGACATTTCTCACAATCCCCCTGTCCCCTGCATGCAGAGCATCCTAATTATCAGCATCAATCAGCAGAGTGGGACATCTTTTACTGAGAGTGAGTCTGTGCTGACACATGGTAGTCACTTAAAGTCCATACTTTATCAGATGCTTCACCCTTGGTATTGAGGAATTGTTTTAAAATCTATGTTTATGTTAATCTTTAAAAATATATATCCAGGTACATATTAAATATTTAACCCTTTTGTTATTTATAAAAATATGTCAAGTAAAAATATATGTATTGTAATATCAAGTACTATTATTTCTATGTCTAAAATAACATGAATAATTATAGACACATGTTCAATATAATTTTCCTAAGCCTTTGAATGTTGAAAATGAAGACAGAACATATCAGGATACAAGGTGTGTAAGGCAGTGGAGTCAGGAGAGAATCCAGGGATGATTTAAAGAATTATTAACTATTTGTTGGGGATAGTCAGCAGAGAGTGGTAGAAGAAAATTACAAATGTACAAAGGGTTACTTAGAGAAGATTACCAAAAAGAGGAATCATATGAGACCTGGGGCTTTCTCCTCAGTGCTGGGTTTCAGACTTTCTGGCAGACAGCATCACTACAGGAAACTGTACAGCAGACGTGTTCACTGGACAGCTCCAGGAGAGAGCAGGTCCCAGTCTGCAGGCTGGTGTGGGTGAGGATGGATCTCATAGTCTGCCTGGCAAGTGGGAAGACCTTCCTGATAAATTGTCAGCAGGCCCAGGCTGGAGAAGGGGAGCTATGGCTGTGACCAGTCCCAGAAACTTGGAGGGTGAATCCCACAGGAACTTCCTGCATGCATGCACATGTCAGCCAAATGCACTGTAGCCAAAGGAGAAAAACACCCTGAAACCAGGAGGAGGAGTCCTTTCTTCCAGTTCCCTTTCCTGAGAAAACATCAAGTGAGCTGACTGGAGAAGAGGTTGAAGGATCTGCTGCCATTATCTCAGAAAGGGCAAAGCATACAGATTTGGAGCAGAGAGAACGAAATTTCTAAGTGTCACTCACTGTTACTATGCAATAACCCCAAGGTTTCTATAACAAATGCCATGTGACTAATACTCCATATGTTCAGAGAACAAAACATACACAAATTGGTATATGAATCTATTTAGTGTGTCATTATCAATAATTGTAGTCATTTTTGGTAGGACTAGTAGTTTCATTGGGCAATAATTAATGTCCTTTGATATCTCTTATATATCTGCTTTTTTTCTCTACTGTATTTTAGTTATTTTTGAAGGCACCTTTTTAAATTAAATTCTTTGTCTTTCCCTTTTGACATTATTACTTACTATGCTTAGAAACCTATATTGATAGAAAAAATACAATGTTAAAAATGAGAATATAAAAATTAAATGGATAACATGTCCACGTGAATGAGACATTAGTTATTGACAGAATGCGGGAGGAAATTTATTTATTTATTTATTTATTTATTTATTTATTTATTTATTTTAATTTTTTTTATTTTAATTGTTGTTCTTGCACAGTTTTCTGTCTCTTACTCCCATCCCAGCCCACCGCCCCAGCCCTCCCCACCTCCCTCCCATTTCCACCCCCCTAGTTTTTGTCCATGTGTCCTTTATGCTTGTTGCTCCAAACCCTTCCCCTTTGCCCCTGAAATTACCTCCCCTCTTCCCTCTGTTGACTATCAGCCTCTTCTCAATTTCAGTGTCTTTGGTTATATTATGCTTCTTTGTTTGTTTTGTT